>JAQFZM010000621.1:0-28243 GCA_034695785.1 Galumna obvia
CGAACGATATAGAATTATGGGGGGAGGGGGGTCCAAAATTTTTGCTTTTTATAGAACGTATTATGCGAACGACCCCTTAACATTATATAAGCCATTGGAGCGGTCGGTGCAGACAAAATCTATAGCTTAAATCAAAATCCGCCTAAATAGCATAAGCCTAAATCGAGTAATTATTGTAATGTTAAAATTCTAAAATAGACTGAACCACAAGTTTTATGAAATCTTAGTCTAAAATTTCATAACCATTTACTTAGAGGTAATGTTAAAAATATATGAACTTATAAACCAAACCATTTTTTTATGGATCTATAAAAATATTTCAAGTTTTGTGAACTATATTTCGAGATATAATACAAACTTTCATAAAACATTTTAAAGATACGAATCAGTATTTTTTAGTCTTTGAGGAAAAGGAAATTACAGCAAATGATTAACTCAATTACAAAAAATATTTTTCAAACAAAAGTCTTTCGATAACTTATTTATCATAAAACTATTCAGAAAATAATACATTTAAATCCTTTAAAGAGATATAAATTAGAGATAATTTTCAATAATTAATATATTCTATGTTTATATAATATTATATTCTATCCCATATTCTATGTATTAATTTTTAAACAGATTTATAATAATTTATTATTAATAAACCACTGATTTTATTATATGACCAGTTTTGTGAACATAAGGGTCTCTACGGTTCAGTTCATAAAATTAGTCGACTCTATTATAATAACAGTATAAATAAAGTCATAGAATTTTCAATTAAATAATAATTTCATAACTTCCCAGAAATAAAATATTTTCAGATATGAATACAAATTCTAAAAATTCAAGTTTAAGTTATAACAACAATTAAGGGTTAATATATTTAATAAATTTTATAACTTATAACTCAAATGATATAAAATATTATCTCAAAAAGCAGGACTTCAAAAAAGTGTTTGACAAAGAGTTGGGTCATCTCTTGAGAAGATCCGCAAATTATCTTTATTTTTGAAGTTTTTATTTTACAAATATTTTGATTAAAATAAATTTATTTCTTATTTGTGTTAATTTTTTAAAATGTTTTTTCATAAAAATATTAATTAAAAGTAAAATATTTTTAATAATTTGAAAGAAAAACCCAAAGAATCTAATTTTCGATAAATAATTAAATCTTAAAAATAAAATCTTCGAAAAATATTTATTGAATTTATTTATAAATTTAGTCGAAAAGAGTATGATTTGCATTAAATACAAATTCAAATAAATTCAAAAACGAATAAAAATGAATTTTAATTTAATTAATAATTTATTTGACAATTGCTTGAAGTGAGAGTTCGAGTGCAGAACAGGGCTGTACTAAATCGAAATTAGTGATTACTTCGGGGTGAAGAACACCCATAATTCCACAGACTTTGCCATTGATTATGATTTGAGCGCAACGGCCCGAAAGAAAACGAGAATCTATATTATAGTTCAATAAATAAATTTAATCATTTTATATCATTTTAAGTGATAGCAAACCATTCGCTGCTTCGATATAATATCCGCTCTGAGTTTTATTCGATGAAAAAGGAATTTCCATGACGTGCAGAATGCGATCCATTAAACCATGAATTACTTCAAATCCGGGGGATTTGTTGTAGTGAACGGCTGACAAATAGCGTTCATTTCTGGCGCAGACTTCTATTATTGCATTAATTCGATAATTAGTTGGGTTTCGGATAAAAATCATACCTTCATTGATATCTTTGAAGACGACATCAGATATTTCGAAAAGTTTGAGAGGAAGTGCCATCTTTTTATTAGAATAAATAGTTTTGAGTAATCCGGGCAATAAAGAAGTTCTTGCCACCTGGAAATCTAATGTTTTCGGATTCGATATATGAATTGCTTTCGATAGTGAATCCTTTCTTCGCATTTTGTCTCCGATGTCATCGCGAGAGCACTAAATAATAAGAAAATAACTAATAATTAATTGAGAAAACTTAGAAAAGAGTCGAACCAAAGAAAAAGTTAGAATTTCTGTATAACCGCAGCGCGAAATTTCGTATCGTAACTGATCGGTAACTTTATTGAGGAAAAATTGTTGACCAATTGTTAAAGTTTTCGGAGCCGTGAATTCAATATTATTAAAACCATAAGCAATACCGACGTCTTCTAATATATCGCACGCGTGAAGTATGTCCTGACGTGTTGGTGGAACCGATACTTTCAGTAATTCCTCGTTTAATATTTCTGAACTCAAACTCATTTTTTTTAATAAACCATTGATTTGTTGAGCGCTTTGACTGAAGTAAATAAAAGCTCATAAGATATGATAGAATAGAAGAATACATACTTTATGCCCAAATTCTTATTTATATAATCCTTTGAAATCGTTTCTTCTCTATATTTCAGAGTCTAAATAAGAATTCATTTATTTAATGCAATTCAAGATTTTATTGTTTACCGGATATAAAGCTCTGGATGTGTCCGATTGGGTCACTTCTACCGCTTCGATGCTATTTTAGAATATATTTGAAATGTTTTTATAAATTCTATAATGAATATGAAATTCACCTGAATTTTTGCTGACAATATTCAGTGAACATACAAACAAAAGTATCCAAAACCAGTTCCGCTTTATGTAAGTCAGTGGCAGTCATTTCAATAAATATATTCGTTGTTTTCAGAGTTATTTTACTGAAATCACCTGATTTTTGGTCAAAATTAAAAAAATGTCGAAAATAAAAGATACCATTAATAATACCATTAATAATAGGAGGCATCGATAGAACCACATTATTTTGATCGTAAATGACGGGATAGACAGGACTGTCCCGTATTATATGCAAATACGGCTTCAAGTGATCGTCGGTCTTAAATACATCGTTAATATTATACATCAAAGCTTTAAAAAAATAATACCGAATAGATATCCATGAGTTCAGTTGCCGTATATTCTTGGCTTTGTTTGAGAGGTCGGAATTTGATATCATTAGGAACTCTGGCGTCATAGAAAAAGGGACCTTTAATTAGGTCTAAATCATGTGTACCGATGGCTACGAGCGTTCGTTTTCTATTGTTTCAAATATTTAAATTCATTAGATTTTAAACAATATTAGTTATTATAAACCTGCAAAGATTTTGGTGAAGTTTTTCTTGCAAATCAATAAAACTGTCGTATATTTGTTGAGTGAAATGAATTCCTCTGAGAATGGCTGCGACGGCAAACGGTCTGATTTGCATCGTCTGAATATGAAATAGTGATCACAAATAGAAAGCTTTAAAATAAACATACGTTCGGCATAACTATCAGTTGTTGTAACTTTCCTTTTGGTGGTTCTATTCTTCGATAAACTGGTATTTCAGCCCTTTTTTATATATATTATATATAATAAAAATTATGCAATAAATTAGACAAAAGATCACTTACTTTCCCATAAATATAAGAAGAGCCCGAACTAAGCCTTCGATGCAAAGAAGATCATAACTATTAAGAAATAATCAAAAGACAAACATTTAAAACGAAAGACATTTAAATTATGTTATTTTGAAAGTCATCGACAAATCATTTTATGATTTAAACTTTAAAGTAAAGATTTTTAAAAATTAAAATTATTTAAATTCTGTTCATAAAAAGCATATAATATATACAAATTAAAAAACAAAATTAATTTTCAATGAGTTTTAAGGAGAATTGAGTTTTGATTAAATATAAAGTGAGTACCGATTGGCCGGTATTTCGATTCGATATATAACCTCTTCTGAGGCTCCTTTTGATCTCTCAATTCCCTGTTCTTTTGCGCGGATCTGCTTTTCTGATGTCTAAACACAATTAAATGAATTTAATTTGAAGTAAATTAAAAAAATGAATGTCTGACCACTTCATCCAATTCAATACCGAATTCAAAACATAAGTCATCGAATTGTTCCTCAGCTTTAATACAAGAATTTGTTTCAATTAATGAAAACAACGATTAAAAACTTACTGAAAGAAATATCCAAAAGTTTGAACAATAGGTCTCTGTTTATATTAATTGTTGGCATTATTTAAATTTTTAAATTAATTAAATATTGTTTGAAATGTAGAGAAGAGTTGCATCACTTGCAGTCACTTTAAAAATGCGGATCAAATGTGAAATGAGTGACAATTATAGTAAACGTCACAAATAATGTTAACCCTAACTAAAGTCTATTTATTTAATACAAATATAGTAATTTCTCGATTTAGGCTCACAGTATTTGTGCCAAATTCCATTTAAACCACAGATTTTGTCGGCACCGACCATTCCTATGGGATGTATAATGTTAAACTAACTTTATTTAGGCCAATTTGATATAAGCCAAAACTTGATATTAGCCAATAAAATTCAAATCATTGTAGTATAACTTAGATTTGATTTAAGCAAAAAGTAGGATAAAAGGTTCCATCAATTAAAATATTTTTACCACAAAATTTGAAGACAAAGCAATTTTCACTGCATTTACGGGATTTTATCAAAAAAAAACATTTAAAAGAATTTAAAGTATATAATTGACTGACTTTATGCAAAAACCAGTTTCTAATGCTTAAAAGATACAAATCATAAAAAGTACTAAAGTTTTAAAGTGAATGACAAAGTTTCTGAAGTAAACAAACCAAAGCATTGGCTTTTGAACACAACAATCGTAATGGAATTTAAGAAGGGCTTTAACTGTATTTATTGATAATTGGCTTGAAAAGGGGCTTGTTGCCCCTCCTAAAATTCGTTACGATTGTTGTGTTCAAAAGCCAATGCTTTGGTTTGTTTGTTCTAAGTTTTAAATGCAATTAAGTGTAATGTTTTGGTACTTTTTATTATATACTTTAAATAATTATCATTAAAATATATATCATAAAAAGTACCACTCAATTGTATTTAAAAGATTAGAACTTTTAGTACTTTTTATGATATATAATATATATAAGCATTTGACCGTTAGAAACTGGTTTTTGCATAAAGTGAGTCAATTGAATGAAATATTGTATTGATTGAATGAAAAATAATGAAAATTATCCAAAAAATAATTTAAAAAATAGCAAAGAATTGATTAAAAAAATTGTGAAGCTTCCCGTGGGTGAGGGCCGGTGTCCTGGGTGGGAGCAAAATGATTCTATTTACTACATATTACTCCGTAAATGTAGTGAAATTTTGAAGAAAAATGAGTTAAATACTTTGGGAATATATAACTTGGCATAAAATTTTTAAATATTAGAATTTGAAAATTTTTCTAAAGGTTATTATTATACAAATTAGAGAAAGATTTATATAAACTAGATCAAGTTATTAAATACAATTAATAATAAGTGAATTCCTTAATTAATTAGTTTTATTATTATTATATAATATTTTTCATAACTTGATTTAAGCCAAATTCGATTTAGGCCAAAAAATTTTGAAGCACAAAAAATTAGCCTAAATCGAGAAATTACTGTATATTATAATAATACTATTATTAATAGTGTCTTATTGTTTGTGATTAGACGTCATTTATGGCTAAATTATATTTGTTTGGAGTCCGTGTCGTCGAAAATATCAAATTATATTCGATATAAGAAGTTCTGATCGAAGAGATAATGACTTCAATTAAATCTGAAGATCAAATCGAAAGACAAATCGATAAATTTGTCTCAAATTCAGTCTTAAAAATGGGTAAACAATTGAATGAAAATAATAATTAGTTGAAACGATTGTTTGACAAAATTGAAGGTTCGGGTGTAGTAATCGGTGGTCTCTTTTCGTTATTGTTATTCCGTCGAAGGGTTTGGCCCTTAGTTTTTGGTTTAGGCACTGGTTTTGGATTCGCTGCAAATCAATTACAAAACGATTTGAATCAAATAAATCGATAATTATTTGAATTATTTATTGATTTATTGACAGAAAAATTGATTATAATTTAGTCTTTGATTGAGTTCTTATGTTAAGAATGTTTTAAGTAATAGTCATTAAATTAAAAGCTATGGTTATATACATCTATTGCTTAGCAATGATTTAAATGAAATAAATGCCAAACGATTGAAATGTAGTGAAATGTTGTATAAAATCTCAAAATATAATCAAAATTCAAAACTTTTGGAGTTTTGGTATTAATTCTTATAATAATTACAGAACTTATAAAAAGTCGAAGAATTAATGCATAGTTTGATTGATATGTAAAACAAAAAAGTTGTAAATAATCTTAAAAAGCAAACGATTGGAGAATTGTGTCAATGATTTGTCTACAACTTATACTCCCATATAATGCAATGGGCGTGAAGTGAAGAATAAGGAGTATCGCTTAGAGTCCCCCTCTTATATCCATTACCGCCGGTCAATAAGAGCGCTGTTTTACTGTTAGGACCGGTAGTGTTGGGGGTCGTGTCGTAAATTGCCATTTGGTCTCGTCGTCGGATTCGATGACCGGAATTGAGTTCAGATTTACTGCAATCGTATATATTATTTGTGAGACGCGCTGTCGATGGAGTTCTTGAGCTTAAGTTACTTCCACTTTCATACAAATGGTTTCGTTGACCTTTGCTTAGAATATTCACTTCTTCTGGAGTCACAGACATTAAGTTCTGGTTTTGTTGATTTGGATGTGACCTTTGATGTGAGCCGTCGTGATATATGGCACTACTGGAGGCGCTTTCAGAGGTTGAGTCATCTGATATATTCATATTAGAGAGATCCCAGGCCATTTTAGTTGTTGTTATATTATGTGAGGGACGCCTCACTCCTACATAATCGCCAACATTTAGTAGATCAGAGTAGAGGCCATATATTGACTCCACGTCTTCGTTCTTTGACTCATTGATATCTCTATCGGTTTTATTTCCTGCGCTCTGAAGAGTTTGAGATGAGTTTTGAGTTTCAGAAATGGAATTCAAACTGAGGAGAATTGTGACCGGACCCATGTGTCGGTGCAAGGCTACATTCAGACATCCAGATATTAATGGAACTCCTTGTAGTCGAGGAAGAGTCAGAGTTACAATTATGCCAACATTAGTGCCGATCCATAGGAGGCCTCTCGTGGCCAACATTGAAGTGACAGTAATTTTAACGTCTGAGCCCTCATTAAGAATACGTTTAACATTTGAGGCAATATTCAAGTCTTGCAAATGTTTGAAAGTCTCGGTGTGAAACAACTTTATTATTGATGAATCGATTAGACTCACCCATAAACCTATTCCACAGTGAGCTAACAGATTAGGCCTTATATTATCATCAATTGTGGCACAGATATCGTCACTTTCCCGCTCTACCCTTAATGAATAGCTTCGGTCGACCTGAACACCATTTATAACCCAAATCTTATCACCAGAACAGGCAAACACTTCTTCATTGATGGCTAAAAGACTGGTAACACTGTTGGGACTCAAAGTAATAATAATGGGTTCTTCATAATGAGTTGCATTAAAGAGCGCCACCACTCCCGTAATGAGTCCCACATAAACATATTGTCCGAAATGTTTAATAGCAGTCACTTCACTCGAGACATCCAGAGCTGCGAACTGTTGCCATTCAGCCGGAGAACTGGCGTCGATTACTATAATTCTTCCCTGACGTAAACCAATCCATACTGAATAGGAACCGACGGATTCAATACAAGTCACGTGAGAATCACACAATTCATAAGAATGTATAAGACTTATATCAGAACCATTTGTTGAAAGGGCACCCAATTGAGAGCCACTTTCGTTTACATTACAAATCCAAAGTACACCCGTTTCAGAATCGAGAGCTATTCCGTCCCCTCCGCGATATAGTTTATAGTGAAGCGCACAAACTAATTGTGAGCCCTCACTGGTGGCGAAAATGGGGAGTGACTTCACAAACAGAGGGACGCGTTGGGGAACCATTGCATTCAAACTGTTTGAAGATGACGTTATACTCTCATTGACGATATCCCAGGCAGGGTTATTAGCCCTATCCAGAGCTAGTTTGGCCAAACGGACATCTATTAGCCAATCGCGCTTCACTTCTGGATCAGTCATTTGAATACAAATGATGTCCTTATAATTCTTGGAACGTATCCTCAATTGGAGACAACTTTTATCAATGAGAGTTATTTGAGCGTCTTTTCGACGGATCTCTTCTCTAATTTCTGCACTGATTTGTTCGGTTAATTCGATGGATAACCCATTGTATTGATATCGAAGAGTAGAAACCAAATTCGAAATACGACTCATGAGTTCCAAATCATGAATCAAATTATTTAAATCGCAATACATTCGTTCGACTGTACAGTGTTTCGGTGACGCAGAAGAAGCGGCTTCTGTTCAATTCAATTCAATTCAATTCAATTCAATTCAATTCAATTCAATTCAATTTAATTAAATTCAATGTTTTTTTAAAGTTTCATACCTTTGGTTCTGAGCAAAGAGTTAGCGATCAGGTTATTGGTTGCGGGCGTTACGTCATCGATGGCGTCTACGTCTTGGAGTGAGACCGCAAACTTGAGTCTATTGGCCGGAACGCTAACACATACCAACATATCGTTCAATAAATAAAGTTTTCGGCATTTAGTTTTCATGACGAGACCAGTGCTCGCGTCCAAATCAAGTTGATAGACATCGTCCTGACGTAGAAGAAAGCGATGCGAAGAATTGGTGGTAGAGTTACTCAAATAGTCTTTAAGTAGTTGCTTAACAGCGAAATGTCTTTCGGCGTCACGTTTGCGCTCATTGAGCCGATCAGCCAATGATTCCAATTGTGTCAGCGCTAACTGAAGAGACATACGATCCGGGTGTTCGGCCGGAGTGTGTTTTAAAAGATCACTCAACAAAAGAATGAATTGAGGAAATCGTTGCACGGGTTTGACCATAAGACCGAAGAAAGAGAGCCGGTCCGGACTAGAGAGCGATTTGTCGCGTAAGAACTGCGCGAAAGAAGATTTGGATTTAGAGGCCTTTCTCGCCGTTTCCATTGCATTCGTAAAATTATTTATAAAATCCGAGTAAATGTCTAAAACCATAGATTTTGAAAATGAAGCGATAAAGACATCGCCTATTCTTTCCTTTTCATCCCATTCTCTGACGCATTGACTCAAAGCAATACCAAAAATAGTGTGACACTGAAGTATTTGTTCCAATCGATAGAATATTAAATTGATTTTGTTTTGACTTAAAATACTTGGATTCGCCTCTTCTAAAGGCTTCTTATAATCTGAAATAATTCGCTGAAGAGAATTAATATAAGAGTTCTCTGAGTCGACAATAGAACCGATAATATATCTTCGTTTTAGCTGCTCCTGAGTTAAGCCTTGTGGAGGTATTTCTGGCAAACAAATTGGAGGCCTTTGTTTTTTAGAGAGTTTTATATCAATATAAGGGTTTTCTTCTTCACTATTCATAGAAGTTGGAGAAGACTTTTTCCTTGTGGAGAACCAACGCGTAAAACTAGAAGACGCTAACGATCTCTTACTTCCCTTTTTCTTATAGCTCTGCAAACTAAGAGTATCCGCGTATTGAGCTCTCAATGAAGAAAGAGTTAAGAAATCAATTTCTTCATAAATGTTATCCTCCGCGCGATTCGATCGATGAGACTCTTCGTATAACATATAAAATGGTTCCTTATATGGCATCGATTGTAGAGTCCGACCATAATCTCCTGCATTCGATGAATTGACATTCGAGCAAATGTTAGTCAGTGAAGAGCCGTTATTACTGTTTGAAGAACTTAATAGTCCTGTATTTGTGTCATTCATTAGCATCGTTTCAAAGTCGAGGTTAAGATTTTCAAGAATCTGTTCCTGTCTTTGCTGTAAACGTGAGATTTCATTAGTAATGGAGTCGTAGCTAAACATAATGGGTTCAGATTTGCGTCTTCTTCGGGACAAACTCGATGTGGTTGTGGTTCCAATAATACGTTCCGAATCATTATTGTTGGGAACCGACGCGTTATTATTACTATTATTACTATTATTAGTGTTATTACTATTATTTGTTTTGGATTTTTTCTTTCGAAGTAAAGGACTGACGCCATTAGCGAACAATGAGAGCGATCTCTGATATATTCCCTGTTTTTGATTAGATTTGTTGAATAAATTGGGTTTTTTGTGAGTCTGAAAAGTTCGGGGAAGACTCTCAGATCCGTGTCGAGTGTCCGCCTCTATTGTTAGCAAAGGATTGGCAAACGAAGTAATGGGTTGTGTAGTGGCGCTGTTGGCGATACCATAATGTGATTGAGAGCCACTCAAGAGATTATGGTGTTGTTGGACAGCACTACTACTGGACGGTCGCGACAGAGATAGTGAACAACGAGAAGCCGAACGACTCTCTTCTGTCGTTTGACACATATTCGCTCCCAAAGACTCACTGATTGTCGAGGAATGGCTCGAAGTGAGACTCAACTGATTGTTATTAATGTTATTATTGCTATTATTGTTGACAATCGTATTATTATTGATATTATTATTAGTATTTGAAGTGTTGTTAGCATTTGTTGTGGTATTTGTTGTATCCTTTTTAATGAGTTCTCCGTAATAATACGGCGCTTTACTCGAAGACATTTTCTTCTTCAGTAGTGACCACTGGTCTCTCGTTAATCAGTGTTCACATCGTATATAAGTAAATCAATTGTCTAAATGACATCGTTTAGAGTAATTAAACTGATTTAAATGCCAACACATATGAAGTGTAATCTATTTGTGAAAACATCAGATGAGAGAAAACAAATTACATTAACATTACATTAAACACCGATTTCTCGATACTATCGACTCTTCACTCGATTATTCACTTCAATCGCAACGTAAACATCGAATCGAATAATTGTTCGTCACTTTTGATGAGTCTATTGAACCGAAGCTCTCGTTTACAGTCTTTTGTCCGACTTTTCCGTTCATAACAACTCCTAATTCACTTAAAATCACTTAATATCTAACAAATTATCTTTAAATCACTCGTAATTCAATTTTGATGCACACAAATGATAGGGGGATGTGTTGTGGGCTCACATTTCTATCCCAAACTCCGATCAAAACTATTTTGAGAAAATTAAATGTAAGGCTTTTGGGTGTGATTTATGCTATTGTTTGCCTCATATAATTGACCATGAACACATTAACTATTCCTACTCAACAACTTATTACATGTAGAAATTTAATTAATTTCTTTAACATTTTTCCACATTTGTCTCTCTATATAATCTAAACTTTGTCTCAAACTGATTAACCCATTATTCTATACTATACTATACTATTCTATTCTTATTTATTTGTTTCTTAAAAAATCCAATTTATAGGAACCTAATGTTTGGCTCAAATGTTGTAATGACTGCAGAATTAATGATTTTAGTTGTGAATGTGAGCCAACGTTTGCCTACAAATGTTTTATTCAAATCTTTAATTCCAAATACAATACATTTTTTTGAGTAAAACTTGAAATTCAAGTTTTATATTTTTTAGTGTTTAAGTGAAGGTGAAATCTGACAGCAGTGACAGCAATGATATCATGAGTTATACAACTCTTAACTACAAATCAAACTATAATTAAATATTTACTAAACCTAAGACTTCATTAGTTGTATAAAATTGTAAATATTTTTTTAGTTTTTAGTCATTCATCACAAGATTTGGAGAGTATTTGATAAATAAAAGTCAAAATTTGTCGAAATGTGTATATAATCGCATAATTTCTCTATAATTCATTTGATTCTATAAAAGTTTAGTAGATTTGATTGCAATAAATAATTGATTGCAATTCAGTCTCGAAATAAATCATTTAATAAGCATTTCCTCATTTTGTTTCCCAATAAACAGATTTTGTTATTTAAGTTATTTTTAATATAAAACACGTTTTCCACGGATGTCATCACTTGAGCTGATTTGACAACAAATTTAATTTTTCAAAATTAATAAAAAATAGTTAAATCCAAATAAAACATTGGATTTCCTTCTAATCACTCTTTGATATATAAATTTAAATACAATTTGAACTCAATTTGGGTTACAACTAATGTTTGTGTTTCAACTTATTAGTTTAGTTCTATCTATATTTTAGATGTATCAAGGTATAACAAAAGATTAAAATAAGTTTTTTTTAATATAAAAAATGCAATTTATTTGATGAGTTCACCAACAAATAAGAATTAAAAGTAATTTCTTCTATTTTTAGAAACAATTGTGTAATAAATTATTACTAATAAATTATTAGTAATAATGAATGACTGTAATTGTATACTCTATATACAGTTTACATTCGATATATCAGGTATTTATATAACCAGAAATTTTATATAATAAGGTACAATTTATTCACCGTTCTTTCCTATGAAACTCACATTATTAAATATTTAATATAACCAGAAGATATTTAAGGACAAACCATATAAACCTCATCTGATATAAACAAAATTGAATCGATTTCTGCAAGAAAGAGGTTAGCATATCACGTGGTATATGCATTTTCTATGGAACACGTGATATGCTAACATCAATAATTATTATTGAATTCATAATCAGAGACTCCAACCGGAAATGAAAAAAACCTTCAGATAAGTTTTTCCCAAATAATTGTATAAATAAAATACTTAAATTCAATTAAATTCAATTTAGGCACGAACCTGGTGAACTAGAAATTTCAGGGGTAATATCAGAGTCTTTTCAGACTTTTACTATAAATTAAAATTTAGCCTTTTAACCCTCGTTTTTACACAAACTTGGAAACCCTGGTCATAACTAAAGTTAAAATGTATAAATCAGTTCTACACTTTTTTAGACATTTTTAATTTAGTTAACAATTTGGGGAATAAATACTATGAAAATCGTTTTAAGAGCCAAAAACAATAAAAAGTAACCCATTATTTCACAGATTAAATAATTCTATAATCACTGATTATTAATCAGACATAACCAAAAATATTCCCTGGAGCGAAATATTTGTGAAAATATCCCCTCAGACGAAAAGTCAGATACCCTTTCAGAAAAATTGGGAAAAGTTGTCAAAAAAAGGGAAAAAACTAAGAGAATAAGTTTTTTTTTCAAAATTACAGAGAATAGACTGTAATTTTGAAAAAAATAACAGAAAATAAACAGAGTCTTCAAAATGACATATTGTCACCAAAAACTTTAGAAATATATGTATTTGTTATGTATTTGTTCAAAATTCTTAGTTTTTGCTTTATATTGAATAAAATGCATTAAAAATAACCAAATAAAGTAATGTGTAACAGAAAACAGCGTAAAAATGCGTATTCATGATTTTTTACCGATTTTTAGTCATTTTCAAAATACCCTTATACCCTCTGAGCTCGGACCAAAATACCGTCCCCTAATACCCTGAGACCGGCAGGTTTGGCCATATCTGCTATAATAGAAATTAATTATTTTATTTATTTTTCAAGCTTTGGATACAATCAGAATATGATATAACCAGAGTCTGATTCAAAGTATTTAAACATCACAAATCTGGTTATATTAGAAGTAAACTGTATTATTGATAAAGTTATTAGACTCTGAACTCTTAGATTAGAACTAAGGATAGGATTAATTGCTTTTCATTAGAAAAAGTAATCGAATATAAAGGAGAGAAAGGCTTCAAATTTCATTGTATTATCACATTTCAAATATTTACGAAATGATAAAATTCTATTCAATTACTTTCTCAACTGTATTACGAAATTTGAAGATGATAAAAAATGACCCTGGATTGGACCCGAGCCAAATTCCAAAGTAGATGTTTTAACAAATATTTGATTACCTCATATGTTATAATCTGATAATTATTAACTTTGAATGATATGTTTGATAAAATTTTAAAATTTAAATTTATTCCTATATTTTGCAAAAATTTATTCAAATTTAAAAATGAATTCAATGGAAACAAAATACAAATAATTAATATATAAATAAATCTAATGTTTGAGAATCATTCAAATTTGATTAATAAAATGAGCAAGCAATACTACAGTATTAGCCTTAAAAAGTGTTGTTGGGGGATAATGACCATAACCCAATTGGAATGAGATATTCACCTAAATTTAATATTTATTACGAAAGTATTTATTTCTGTGAAATCCGGTGAGAGTCAGCTCAAACTCGAGGATTCGTCGCATTACGTAAACCCAAACATATTTAAAGAGCGGAAGAAATGCGCAAATCATTAGATCTAAGTTGAGAGCTCTGAATGGGTTAGTCTTCATCTTATCTCTAAAGTCAATGATTCTAACATTTTATCAACAGATTCACAATCAGAACATCACTTAATGGCCTTATCTTTGACTAATAAAGACTTAATGTCTGAAAGTCAGTCTAACCAAATGCTGGCAAAGTATGTGTCTGAGTGGCCCTCTTGACTTAATGGAGGCAATGACACTACTCTACACTCCTGTCATCGCTATTCATTAAAGGGACAGGAAGTTGACGATTGCCAATGGTTTGACGACTGGCAAATTTCAACAGTGGAACAGGTTTTGGACGTTCCCTTTTGGACAAATGACATAAAAGAGGCCAAATTTTCATCTTTGGAATCATTCGAAGAATTTCTTATTGAATGCGAAAATCTCTTACAAAAAGAATTGGAGTCCAATGATTACAATACTTTCCATTCGTTTCTTCAATTCTATCATAACTTCAAAAAAGCGGAAAAGAATAACAAATCTCTTTCTTTGATTGGATTTATTTCCGATTATAAAAGTCGTATATCAAAGGATAGTCTCTCATGTGTTGGACTCAGCATTTCTTTGATAAGAAAATTGAGACAAATGTATCCGAAGTACAGCCGTTCCATTGCTTTGGTTTCGTGTGAAGAAGCGGTTAAAGACATCGGCGTTTATTCTATGGAATCACCGAACAATGTTAAAGAACACGTCCTCATTGCCATCAGAATTAATATCGATAAGAAGAGGTCGGGTTTCATATTATTGGATACCGGATATCACGTATCGCGTCCTATAGTAGTAATGGAAGACTTGGCATATCCTCACACTTCATGGTTTCTCCAATCATCGAACCCTAAAGCAGTCAAAGAATATTGTTATCAACTGATTGACGAACAGTTCATTGGATGGAAAGTAAGAGAAACGCGAAACGGATGTCTCGACGAATGGATGAATTTGGTGTTCGTAAAGAAGGCATTCGCTAAATGTTTGACTATCACTGAAAAGCGATCTCTTATTTACTCTCTAAAGTCATTTGTTATCCGCAATAGAAAGGGACCGATCGCTGGCTTTTACTGTTGGATCGAAAGCAAGAATTTGACGCTTTTTTTCGATGAAAACGGAAAAAGAGTTCAAAAGAAAATAGATATCAACCAAATTGGAGTCGAAGACATAAAAGAATGGTTAAGAAAAATCGTTCCATTTATGAATACAGAGGAAGACATCGAATTGAAGATCAATCAATTGCATCAAATGTTAGTCTCATTCAAAGAAGCGGTCAATGACTCAGAATTTATGCCACAATTGCTTGAAATCGATAAATGGATTGAAACCGAATAAACACTGGATTTTAAAATTGGATTTATTTTAAATTAAATTCTATCGAAACTTACACTTAATTTCAATTAATTTCAATTTATGTCAAATGACTTCAAAATAATTACTGAAATTTTATTTAATAGTCTTTGAAAATCAATTAAATAAAAGTTAACACAAATCTTAATCTTAAACTTCGAATCCAAAACCCATTTATATAGAGTTTAAGTCGACTTTTTGTACGGCTTTTTAGTCTTTTTATCCGAATGTTTCTTATGAGACATTTTGTGATTTCGTTGCACTTTATGTGAGTTGTGATGATTTTCGAGTGAATTTGCAGTTCTTTGCGGTGCCGGAAGTGCCAAAAGTTGAGGTCGAGATTCATTGCTAGGACTCGAACCAATCATTTGTCTTCGTTTGTGTCCGTCATAAGAGAATTTTTGTCTGAACTCATCAGCAAATTGTGGCGCCTCTTCTTCTTCAATGTTTATGTATTCATTGTTGTGCTCTTCTTCTCCAGTATAGGCATTACGAGACCTTTCCATGACATGACCCCTGTCCTCAATATGTCGTCCGATTGCCATCTGTTGGAGACCCGATCGCGAGTCTCTAACGGAAGAGTGCGTCTCTCTGAGCCCTCCCGGACCAGCCATTGTTGAATGCGATGACTCATATATTTGTGGTCTTCCGTTCATATCTGTGGACATTGACATCACAGAAGATGAACAATAATATGAAGAATTAGGGCTCGACATTGAAGGCGATGGGAAAAGTGTACTCGAACTCATCAAACGAGACATTGGACTCATCGATGAGTTAAATGGGGACAACATATTGAAGGGAGTGGCGAAGGGGTCCCCACCAAACATATTATTAACCATTGAATTCATCATTCGGTCCATTCGACTGAAAATTAACAAAATTAGATCAAATGACGACTTCATTTAAGATTAGATCAAACACTAACCCAAACATATCGTCCATTTCATTGAATCCAATGAAAGACATGATTTACTCAATTGGTTTCACTACAAAAACCACTCAAATCGCAAAACAAACGCAAAGAAATGATATTTTGATTTCGAGACTAAAAATGAGTTTTTCTCGAATTTACGATCGATTTCTTCTCATTTTATTGTTTTTTTCAAACATTTATTTAAATCCCCAAAAGATGTCGACATAAGAGTCGTTCATAAAGTGAGTGATTCACCAAAAAAGCGGTTTTCGAGAGATTTAAACTTTGTTTAGAACTTGAAATGAATTTGTGTTGAGTTTGTGTTGAGTTTGTGTTCAATCAATAGTGATGTGAGTGATGTGAGCGCTCCCGACGTTTATCATTAACACTAAGAGAAGAGGGTTTTAGTGAACAAAGTTTTGACGCATGACTTCTACATTGGATATACTTTTTTAATGTTAAAGTCTTTGAGACTCTAATGCTTAAGAGGAGACAAAAATTGCGATACAATAGATGTGTATTACCTGACAATACCTGTAATACCTGTTAAGCGTTCAGTTGTCAGTTGGAGTCCCACTCGAGTGGCGCTCACTTTTGGACTGTATTTCTATTTTTGTTTACTCGAGTCTATTCCAGTATATATTTTAGCAAAAGTGGCACCGATTCAGACCCTCTTTAAATGTTTAATTCAATTGTGTTCTGATTTTATTGGATTTTAATTGACTTTGGGTTAAATCGAGTTTGAATTAAGTGTTGGAGTTATGGCCACAACTGTATCGGTGTTGACCACAATTTGTTGTCTTTGTATCTCAACTTCTCAGACATCGAGTGGTAAGTCATTTAACGTTAGAATTGCTAATAAGCGCTCAATACCTGTGCTGTTGAATGGAGTGTCCGCACACCACCTGCTCTGGTGCTCCTCATAAGCTCTGGTCATCTTTTGTTTGTTTAGCTATGAATAGACTTAAATTCTTTTGACAGTAATACCTTGCTTATTTTTTGGCATTTTGTTCCTAAAATGTATTATTTAAATAAAATAATATGCAAGGAATGTGCAAGCTCAATTTGACATTTGCACACACATTTGTCTTTTACTCATTCAATGGTTGCAAATGTTATCTTCCGTTAGTTTACATTATAAGAGGTTTGGACTGTATTTTGATTTTTCCTCAAAAGTTATTAAAGAGAGAATCGAAAAATTTAGGAAAAGGTTTGGTATATGTTTTGTGGCCTAAAGGCATATTTGATGAACTGCTAGTGACTGCCAGTCACTGCAGTCACTCTTTGCTGGGCTTATGCTTTGAAAACCTCATTGCATGCACTGTCAGTAAAGGCACAGGAATACGATGCCGTCCGACCTGTTGTGCTGTCCATTATTTATTTGATATAAATCGTGTTTTTTTTGCTCTCATTTTGTTTAAAATCTATTTCTGGTCTTTAGTTTAAGTCATTCACTGAATTTCAGTCAATTTCTCACTTATTTTACAGAAAAACATTTCATTTGATTTTTAAATACTTAAGATTTGATTGACTCAAATAAAGCATTATTTGAAGTAAATGAGCCCTTTGTCTAACTTTAGACAACTTTAACAAAAGATAAGAAAACTGAAGACTATATTAAAGCACTGAAAGAATTGTCATTAAAAGTAGTCCTGAATTCGTTATAAAAGGTCGAGACTCTCCACTCAATACATAAAAAACTATTTTCTATTCAATTGAATACTTTTTTTGTAAAACAACGAATCAAAGAATAAATTTTACATAAATTATTTTAAATTAAATTAAAGTTTGTTTTGAAGTTAACAATTGATTAATTGATTAAAAGTTATTAATAGTTTTTCTCTCTCTTAAAGTTATTATTAATAAACTCTTATCAATAAAAGAGCAGATAATCAAAGAATGTGAAGTGTTGGCGACCCGTCTCGTGTTCAACACTTAATTCATTAGATATTGGGATAAATACGGGTTTGAAAATACGGGTAATTCACCTCATTTTAATTGATTGTTGCTTTGGTTGTCATTCAATAGGGTTTTCTACGAATTAAAGTTTAATCATTTAAACAAAAGATTATCTCTTTTTTAATTATTTGGTTTAGTTTTCCTCCACTTATTTGGTAAGAGTTTGATTATCAAATAAGATGATCTAGCAACATTTCAAAACTTTATACAATAATTGTATTACTAAAAGATTAAGTATTTGAGTGAATCGACCCTCACCTCAATCGACATTTTCTTTGATTCCGTAAAAATTGAATTTTCTATTGATTTGATTGTTTGCTTTGATTTGGGTTTTGGAAAAGAATTAATGCTTTTGAGGAATAAATATGAAATGAGTGGACATTTGGACAAAATTGTTAGTCGAGTGATAGTGTGAGTCGTGATAAGTGCGGCCCAACTACTGCTTATTAGACCGTCAATTGTTGTATTCTCTGCTCTCTTGCTTTCATTCATCACATTTTAACTTAAAATCAAAACTGAAGTATGGCTTATGTCACGCTTCCGCCCATTTTGATCGACTTTAAAGAGGTATTCGTGAGATCACCGCCCGATATGTAGCCATACATAGTCTCAGATGATTAGATGATTCAATTATAGACATATCATTTCAAAGTGTTTTCATTTCACTTAAAAATTCTTTTGAATAATTTCTTATTAAAAATTTTATTTAATTTTATACCAAATATTGAATAAAAATTGTTTTCAATATTTAAACAAATATTTAAACCTTGAATTGAAAATATCTAAGAATTTATTCAATTTTGTCATTGAATTGAAACAATTTCTTATAAAAATGTTAATTAGATTTTCAATTAGAATACAATAAGAAATTACTTCTAAACAATGAATTTGTTTGACAACAAAATTACAAAATAAATAATTTTAGTTTCAAAACAATTTTCAGGTCATTTAATAACAAAGAAATAATTGAAATGCGAGGGAAATACCGGTCACTCGGGAGGAGTAGAAATACTCCATATATATACTAATAGACTTTGAAAAATTGATTGAACTAGTTTATTTTGTTTTACGTAATTTAACTCAATTCAAATATTGCATTCATTTTCAAGTATTTAATGGCATTTTAGCAAATGACTGTAAAGGAGGCGCCCTTTTCAGCCCTTCCTCTCAATATATATATAAATTTGAATTATTGTAACTTATATTTCAAGGCTTTTAAATTGTTTTAGTTTTGGTTTCATAGTTTGGTTGCTTTTAAGTAATTTATGCGATAATTACTATAAAAATGACTCGTTTTTTGGGAAAATTGTTATAATTATGAGTGAAAATTGAGAACATATAGAATAGGATCAGTCAAAGGGAACGGATAAGATGTTAATGGAATAACAAAAGCCGGTATATTTGAGGTACATTTGAAGCCATTTTGTATGTGTTGTGAATGAAATTTTTGCTTTAAGTCAAAACTGATTTTAATATTGAGGTCTTTCATGAGTTTGAGGTTCACTCAGAAAAATGATTGAAGAAAAGAGAAGTCTTAAGTCTTTTCCATGCAATTAGAGATTCGCCCAAATTTGGTGTTCAACTCATCCGATGTCTTGAAACGAGTTTGTGCTGAGTTTGAACTCAGGCTATAATAATATCCTCTAATTTAATAGTTTTAGAAATATAACAAATTTTATTTTTGGGTGTTTTCATACTGTGATAGTACTGATAGCCGTGTGTCTCAACTGCGCCAACAGTTACTGCATTTATTAACGATCGAAGGGTGTGTTACCCGAAAAAATGCTCGAAAGCAAAATCAAGCAAAAGAACTAATCTTTTGATGAATAAAGCAGTGGCAGTGCTCACCGCTCAGCACAAACACTATAAGTTTGGTCATCAGACGCATGCTATCCATGCCATCTGAGTTGGAGTAATGAAGGGCGTCAATAGTTTGACTGTGCCTGTGCTGATGGCCTGAAGCTCATCACAATTCAAGGACAAAACTCAACTGTAATTTATAAACTAATCTGAAATTTATGCGAATATCGTGTCATTTAATGTGCGCTCACTATCTCTGCCTCTTTTCTCCACACTTTGATTATAGTCAACAAAAACCAAATCAGAGCTCTTTTTTCTCCACAAATAATTTGCGCCAATCATATCATCATATCATAAGTCCCTCACTTTCTGCCCGCTTATGCCTTCACTCTCCTCTACTGGACCTGACTCTCCACCATTTCCTTTGTTCCTTCCCTTAGTCGAGCCAAAGGAAATAACAATGCCTTCATTTTTTACGCTTTCCTTATGCTTGAAATGATGTGTTTACTTACCTGTGCCTCAACCAATCATAGGCCAGACTTTAGACAAAGACACTCTCACACACTCTTCAGAGTCTCCATAATAACATAAATCAAACATATGGACAGATGGACGACCACTGACTTCACACTCAATCAAATCTCGAGCACTTTTTCTTTATAAACATAACAATTTCATGACTGTCCGACACAATTGCAGACAAAAGCTAATAGTGTTCTTAGTATTGATAGTATCGGTAGTATTGGTCACTATTCTCACTATTAGTCATATAAGAGTTGAATCAATTGTTCGCATATATAAGAAAATTTGAAAATCTTTAGATTTTGTCGTTATATTAGCGAATAATTGTGAAAATATATTATTTGCTTATTGTTTGAATTTTTGGCCTCTAATGAGCCTAAAGGAGTGCCTTCTTTTTAATGTGAAACCCCTCCAGTTATTGAAAACTATAATTTGAAATTTTGTTTAATTGAGTATAAAATGCAATATTTAATAGAAATGTGGAAACGTTTAAATGAAAATCAACTGATTTTAAATGATTTCAATTATAAATACAGAAAACATTAAGTTTTTGCGGTCAAAACACGACTTTTTCATAGATTTCTTATAAAAACTATTGAACTCAAAATCGTCTCCAAACAGTCCGTTCCCCTGAAAAGCACTGATGAATCACAACTTGTCAGATGAAAACTGGTTTCTTAAAGATTATATATATATTTTTCTTTTGAATAACCAGTTATTTTAAATCGTATTAAATATTAGTCAAGAAAATACTTAAGCTCTTGTGTGGAACACAAGTTATGCTGTACTTCAGTGTACTTCGTTATACGTTGTACTAGTTCATCTACTTTAGTTTCAAACCTGAAATATTACATAAGAAAATAAATCCCAGTTTTCCGATAAATATGAAAATATGTTCTGAACCTGAATTTCATAAATACAGTACACACCCGTTAATTTTAACCACAGATAGCTTTAATCCAATCTTAAGACCAAAAACCCAAAGACTTAATGTTAAAAAATATGGAGACGTTTATCAACCAATACATTTGAAAACAATTTCTCACTGAAATGCATATAAATGCTATCAATAACTTTAAACTTTTAAAAATTGTAAATAAAAATCATATTTGAGTAAACTTTTGTCAATAATAGAAATTTCATTATTTTGTTGAATCGACTTTTTTTTAATCAACCGATAATTTTAATGAAACCAAAATTGTTAGAATTAAAGATTGTGTACTGTATAACTTGAAATTTAAACATTTCTATCGAACACATATTTAAATGATCAGATCTATATCCCTAACATTCATCTTTATTTTGAGTGAGCATTACATCCAAAACAGTAATAATATGTGACTAACAATAAAGAGATTCGTGAGTCACTCAAAGAGTCACTCAAATAATAGTATTTGATATTCATTTTCACTAAACTTTGAAAATATTTATATTAAAAATATATATTTATTTAGTCGAGAAAACTCTCCTTTTGACGAATTTAGACTTTTTATACAATGAAATAAAGGAGTATTGCTTTTGTATAGTATAGTAAAGTATGAATTCAATTGTCAGACGCTAAACATGACACTAATGATTAAGGCTCGTCAATCAAATGTGTTCATGCAAATAACTTATAAATTGAAATTGTGCATGAGCATTAACATTATATACAAATATTAGAGACAACAAATTCAGGCTTTGATTTTCTCAAAATAACTTTTTAACAAAATTAGTGTAAAATTTTGATGATTTCTTGTTTGGATTAAGATTCGACTCAATTATATTTGAGTGTTCTTACAAAAAATAACTTGTTTATTAAGAAATTGTTATGGCACTCCCTGCTAATTAGTAATGGTGACCATGGCAAAACGGTCAAAATCGACTCATATTTGAAAACTCTATTTTCTATACAATTAATGTTTAATCTTTGAATCATTTCATATGAATTCATTTGAAATTAAATATTCAAAAGAATAAAAGCATTTCTAAAGAAAATTGAATTAAATATTGTAGTGAAGGAAATGCTAATTATTTTATACAAATTTATAATTTTCTCACAATTTTATTCAATTCATAGACTATTTCTAATGAGTTTCATACATTTCTCTCTTTTCTTTAATTAATTACTTTTTATTTAAAGTTTGGGGTCTTTCCCCTCAATTTTTGGCTGAAATATGCATATAATGTGTTGATGTACTAGGTTGTTTAATATCAGTATTGAATATCTTATTATTAATGAATTATTAACCAATAAAATTGTGGTTAAGCGGAACTAAAAGCGTTTTTTACGGAAAACTTGTATAAAAACTAATGTTTTAAATACTTTTTTGATTTCTCTAAATAGAAGTTCGCTCACAATTTTCTGAGACAATCGGCAGTAAGGATGCCGTTGAGGGCGAGACTATACGTCTCGACTGCAGATTTAATCCACAACTTTTGGGCACAAACGCAAAGAAACTGATATTTTATTGGCACCGAACCAATAATATAAAAACGGATCCGGTGGCCATCAATGAAAACCCACTCGAGTCTGACTATAGTGTAGAACACAATACACTCGAAGGAAAATATGATTTACTTATAAAAAGAGCTCAATATAATAGAGACAACGGACAGTTTGAATGTAAAATCAAAGAGGCCGGTAATGGCGCCGAAGTCATTAGCCTTTCTTTCGTAGTCACTATTTTAAGTGAGTCTTATATTTTGTTTTCATATTTTATTAATTGTTACAAAATGTGTAGTCCCTCCGGGCCCACCCATCATCACTCCAAACAATCCGGTGGCTAAAGAGGGGGAACCTTTCGAATTAAAATGTTCGAGTCAGGGAGGAAGTCCTGATCCTACCATTCAATGGTTTCGGGACAGTACGCCTTTAGACGGACAGTTAACAAAAGGCGGTACAAGAGATCGACCGACAGTTAATACTTTAACTATCGATCCAACGCTTGATTTGGACCGATCTCTTTACAAGTGTACCGTTTGGAACAGAGCCATCAGAGAGGATAAGAAAATGGAAGCCATTGTTCCGCTTACTGTCCACTGTATGTCATGGATTTCATTTCTTATGATTTATATAAATAATTATTTGATAACATTTAGATAAACCTCGAGTTAGTGTCGGGCCTTACAATCCTCTGAAAATACCTGTCGATGGAAACGCAGAAATGAGTTGTAGTGTTGAGTCGAATCCTCCGGTCAGGACTATTAAATGGATGAAAAATGGACAGCTTTTAACAAATACAAACAATCACACAATAATTCGGGTTAAACCCGAAGATTCAGGAAAATATGATTGTGTGGCTGATAATGGTATCGGTGGTCAGCCCACCAAAGAATCTCTAGAATTAATAGTTCTCTACGGACCTAAAGTCAATGTCGTTCCCGAAAGAGAGGCCGTAAATGATGAGGTGCTTAATGTTAAGTGTAATATAGCATCGAATCCAAAACCTCATACAGTGTTTTGGCTCAAAGAAGATGAGCCAACTTTTAAACAAACTGGAACTGTGTTAGTACTCAATCGAATTAAAGCTGAAGACTCTGGGAATTATGTGTGTGTGGCCACCACTAGTTTGAAACCCTCCGGTTCTATTGAAGGAATTGAAAGAACAAGTAATGCAACGGTCAGAATACGTGTCAAACATAAACCGGGAGAAACGGAAATTCTTCCATTAAATCCTGTGGCCGTTGCAGGAAAGCCATTCACCTTAAGTTGTCAGTCTAAACCACCTGGCTACCCCGAACCAGAATATAGATGGTGGCGAGAAGGCCAAGAACAACAGGATTTGGGTCGTCGTATTAATTATACGTTTATTGCGGTTCACGTGAGTCAAGAGGGCCGCTATTTTTGCGAACCTTTTAATGCATTGGGAAAGGGTTTGGTCGGATCAGTCTTTCTTTCAGTCAATGAATCTCCACAAATGGTTATATCAATGAAACCACAATTTATCGTTAAAGAGGGCGATAAAAATTTTAGGCTGACGTGTATTGCAAGAGGAAAACCTAAACCTAATATTATTTGGCTTCAGAATGACGTCGAAATTAGTGGCGATTCCTCTCAATTCAGAATTGAAAAGAGAGAACAAATAGAAGACGCAAACGTTCATAACATTCAAACCACTTTACACTTCGAATCAATGACTAGAAAGGGTACAAATGCTTTAACTGCTAACGATAGGGGACGTTACACCTGTATGTTTGACAATGGAATTGGTCAGAGCGCTAAGTCTGAAACTGTTCTTCGAATTGAACACTCGCCGGTTGTCAGACATTCCTACAATAGAGTAGCCTTCGATTTGGGAGAGACAGCAGTATTACAGTGCAAAATGTCTGCATATCCGCCCCCGAAGTTTGAGTGGTTTTTCAGAGGAAAAATTTTAGATAATTATAACGAAAGATATAATACTAATAGCACTGAATTGGGGGATGACATACACGTCGGCTCTCTTTCAATACGAAACACAAGAGAGAGTGATTATGGAGACTATACCTGTAGAGCTGTCAACTCTGTAGCCGACGACGACGAGAAGACTATCATAAAATTGGTTAAAAAGTCGGCTCCAGAAATGCCGATGCAATTGGAAATGGTTGAAGTTCTTTCCGATTCTGTTGTTTTGCGATGGATTGAGGGCTTTAGTGGAGGTTTTGCTAACACTGAATATGTAGTCACCTATAATGATGGCGAGCGATGGCGTAATGAGTCGTGTCGTAGTTTAAATCCTTGTAAAATCACTGGTCTTGACTCTAGACGTGAATACCAGTTTCGTGTATTAGCGGTAAACCCTCGCGGGTATAGTCCATATTCTGAAGACTTAAGAGTAACTACAAAAGTAAATCTCAAAGATATGCCCAACGCTTTCGACTCATTCTATGACCGAGAAAAGAATGCTCTGGCCTTTAATGTAGAGCCACACGACGTGTCCCTAAAACTGGTCGCTAAAGTAGAAATTCGTAGCGAAAATAGTCCCGAATGGAAACAACACACAACTGTTCCAATAATTTCAAATCAGGAAAACGTTTATTTAAAGTCTACCACAGAAGAGATAAGTGATATTCGAGTCATACTTTGTCTTCAGAGCAACGATTCGTGGTGTGGTTACGAACATTTAGTTAAAATGGATCCCTTCTATGCCCGCGAATCCAAAAATCTGACCACTGATTACTTATTAAGTGTTATTCTGATCGCAAGTATTAGCGCACTGGCAGTTGTCGTTTGTATTCTGTGCTGTTGTTGGAAAAGAAGAGACAAAAATAGTAAAAAAGATTACGAAACCGATTCAAATGCTGACAGACCTAAAGTTACGACAATTAGTCAACCATTTTATACCTCTCACGACAATAAAGGTATATATTTATATATTTAATAAATGATTGAATTATGAATTAATGGTTTTCTATGAAAAATAGTTTTGATGGCAGACGTCGACACTTCTAATATGAGTAAAATATCGCCTCCAATGTATTCGCCGACAAACGACCCAATGAATGGACATATTTCACAGAACTATTATTTGACGGGTGAGGCCATTAATGACCCGAGTCCTGGCGGTAGTACCGATACTGGACAGAGCGAACTCTGGAATATGATTAAGTCAGATATGATGAACGACAACCCCAACGACAACGGACTTTCCTATAATCCTGGATTCCCTTCAGCTCATATGCAAATCGATCCAAATGGATATCTCGGTTCTTATGGATATTACCCTCAGGAAGGATATCAACCATTAAATGAAGACACTATAAACAGAAAGAATAATAATATGCGTAAGAATTATACTCAGAATAAATTCAAATTATTTCAAATATGATTTAATGCAGAAATTCCTTATTATGACGATATGGGCGGTAATCCCTACGGAACGGCAATCGGTATGGAAATGATGTCTGAAAGTCTCTCTCCACTGACAGATCCTAATTTAATGGATTCATCGAATATGAATCATATTTTGCCTTTTGATGAAGAAATTGAATATTCGACGAATAGAAACGGAAGAGTCATAAGAGAAATAATTGTTTAAATTAATTAAATGTAAATTATAATTATTGCTCAAAACGCCAAAGCATTCCCTCCACTATTGAGTATATTTTCGGCCAAAAGTAATCAAAATATCGAAAATACTTAAAACTGTTGTTTAGTCTTTATTTTTTGAAAACATTCCATTCATTTCTTGTTTTATTTTAACATAATTTTCATTTTGTATTTAAATTCATGAAATCATAAGTTATTCGATACAAACAATCACTCAATTATTTTAAGAAATCTGACAATTATTTACATTTTAGACATAATCTCATTCCATAAATTCGTGTGCAATGACTTCAATGATTTTAATATTCATTATTTAAATGATTTATTAAAATATAATGAAATTATTTCATTGAAGACATTTGAAGCCGAAGTGTACTTAAAGTAAATATTAATTCGGATCTCATTTTTAATTTAATATCACTTTAAATGCAATTTATGTGCCTTTAATTGAATTATTTTAATTATAATTCAATAGAAAATCTGCCATTTATTCCATATATTTTCCAAAATCTTTTTATATAATTTTTGGTGATTTTTATATTTTTTTTTGTAAAAAGTTTTTCAAGTTATCAATAAATTTATTTCAGATCTGTTTTTAAAATTATTTTAAATTCATTGAAATCAATCATTTAATTACATTTTTGTCTCTAATTTAGTTTACATAAATTGTAAATTTTACATAAATTTAAAAACAGTATATGAAAGGGTTTTCACTCGTTTTCCCCCATTAAATCTTAACGAATAGAAATTTTAAAATTTCCTTAAAATAGCAACTGTGCAATTTTTTCACCATTATAATTATGTTAAAATTAGCTACTAGTACATTTTTACTATAGTACAATGGTGTCTAAATTATATGAAATATTTTTATATAATTTGAAAGACAATAAAAAATGAGTCGATAGTATCGATACCTATTATTTTCAATTTCTTTTCTTTTTTTCAGTATTCCTATTAGCATACAATGAGAATAATTATTGTAACATCAAATAAAATAACATAATACTGTATATTAATGTAAAGCCAAGAAAAAGACCATGTTCAACTTTGTATTAAAATGTGTAAGTTTATTAGTAAAAGTTGTGTTAAAGTATAGGCCCTATAGTATAGGTAGTGATGAATGTTCAGATACCGAATTTGACCGAAAATGACCACCGAATTTAAAATTTTTTTTATCGGTCAGATAAATAAGTTAACCGAAATTAACCGAAAATATTGAAAAATTTTTGTGAAAATAAGCCAAAAAACCATAAATCGTTGATATACAGCTGTGTTTAGAAAGGGTGACACTCGTCTCAATTAGTCTGCGAAATAGCAGACCCAAACCCGCAAAGACCCGCCAGACCCGCCGACCCGCAGCGGGTTTGGGGCGGGTTGGGTCTAAACATTTGAAAGCGGGTTGGGTGCGGGTTTGAAAAATAATGTATTTAGGACCCGCTCGACCCGCCAAACTGGCAAAATATTAATATTTTCTTGCAAAGTTATGTTTAATTAATTTAATATAAAAGAAAAAAAATATCATTTATTTATAACTAAAATTAAAACTTAGATTCCAAACTTTTAAAGTGTGCGCTTGAAAATATGAACAATAATTGATAGTCATTGGTCAGTTTC
>JAQFZM010000622.1:0-28201 GCA_034695785.1 Galumna obvia
ATTGAAGAGATATTCTATTATTTCGGAAAAATTTATTCAATGAATAAAAGTGTTATTAAAGAAAAGATGAAAGAATTGATAATTTTATTAAAATTACCTGATAATAAAAACAAAATAGGTAAGATAAAACTGAAATATTTAAGAAACTACCTTGTTATTAGAAAACTTTAAATTTTGGTTCAGGGGGTTCTATGGTTCTATGGTTCTCATTTAAGAATATAATTTCAATCCCGAATCCCAATTGATTAAAATATATTATAACTGAACCTCTGATAAGTGAAAATCTCTCATCTCTGAAGTTAATACAAAATTTTAGACCCCAATAGTATCAGCAGAACCTCTCATTTAAATATTTTTCGGTTTAATAAATATCGTAAAAATGTTTTTATTCAAAATAAATATTTATTTGTTAAATTATTTTATGAAATATAGATTTATTCAGGGATGGCTAAAGGGGGTATTTCAAAATACCCCCCTTCCCACTGAGACGAAAAATCCTGAAAATACGCCTCACCTGAGCCGAAAAGTCAGATATCCTCTCCTTTATAGTCCCTAAAAATTACCCCCCTCTAATACCCCCTGAGATCAGACCAAATAACCCCACTGAGGTCGGCTCCTTTAGCCATCTCTGATTTATTTATCAAGAAAAAATGGGGTGCCTTTAAGCAAGGATGGCAAAAGACCAAGGTTCAAGGGGGGGTATAAGGGTAGGGTATTTTGGTCCGAGCTAAGGGGGGGGTATAAGGTGGTATTTTGAAATTGACTCAAACTTGCTTAAAAACACATAAAACATCAATTTTACGGCTTTTTCTGACTTTCATGTCTTTATTTAGCAATATTTTAACGCATTTTATCAAAATTAATGCAAAAACTAAGATTTTTGGCAAAAAAGGCGATTTTGTAAAATTTTCAAAATTTTCGAGGACCAAAATTTGAGCGTAAAAGCATGATTTTTGACGATTTTATGAATTTATTGAGGTTTTCCTTTAACTTTCTTCAAAATTTCTGCCATCTTTTGATTTTTTCCTTAATTTTTTCTCTTTTTTGCCTAATTTTACGAATTTTTTCCTCTCTTTCTCTAGGTGGGGTTCATCTAACTCTCGTCTAAGGGGGGGTATTTTTCCGATTTTTGGCTGCAAGGGGGTGTATTCCGGAATACCCCCCCCCCCCTATTTGTCACCCCTGGTATAAACTCATATAATGAACTCAATTAGAAGTTATATTTGTAAAGTGAAGGGCTCTTCACAAATATTTTAAAAATTTCAGATCATTTTTCATTAGTAACTTATAATGAAAAATGTATAAAATATGTTGAATTTTCAATTTGAACCAATCAAATATACTTGATTAGTTTTATCAAACTCTGGTCATCATTAGTCGTCACATTTTAGACAACATTTGATACAATCATTTATTTTTTAAAATTGATGGTCTCTTTAATTAATTAAAGGGTTTGAATGTGACTTAAATTAATTAATTCAGGAAAAAGTAAATAAGATTTTCAGGAAAATTAATGAAATTTTTATCACTTTTGCTAAAAATAAAACATATTTTGACAAAAATTTCATTAAAATTTTAGACATTAATGACGAACACAAATAATAATTTCCTTACATTTGATTTATTTCTATTAGAATTTAATTAATTTTTTAGTGAATATAAATACATTTGCCGAACATCTTTAAAATTGATGCAAGGATAATTATATAGTAAATGGTTATTTCAAAATATAAATTTGTTTTGTAAAGATTAAAATATCAAAAGAAGACTAAATTAAGTTATAATTTTGGATTTTTACAAAAATTACTTTAAATTTATTTGATATTTGGGCCCAAAATATAAAAGAAGTGATATTAGATGTGGATATTAGTCAAAGTATGTGTGACTCAATTGATGGTCACATTTGAGAGATACAGTGTTAGTTTGACGAAGACAAATGATTCATTAAATCAGTAGCAGCTGTGCTCTACCGTCGTTACCCTACACTCGATTACAGTATTCGGTTCAGAGTCGGGTACCGACTCGACTCTAGTTGATAGGCATTGCAATCAGTAAATAGAGTTAGTGTTAGGTCTGTAATAAATGCTATGCATGACGTGCAGTGCACCCAATCATCTGAATTGCAACTTCTCATTCAATAAGTATTGTTCAAAACTGCTTACAAACTGATCACAACAGCTCTCTCTCTCTCTCTCTCTCTCTCTCTCTCTCTCTCTCTCTCTCTCGTTCTCTCTTTGAATGGTTATGTAAAACATGCAATTCATTCGATGTTTATTATCTTTGGATGAATTGAAGACATAAACGAAATAAAAGTTTATCCGAAACTCTTTTTCACGAAAATTAATGAAAAATATCGTATTTTCTCTTTAGTATAATTAATTGTTAGATTATCTAGCACATATTAAACTATAATTTGATATTCACTTTCTTGTGACAAATCATTAATTTTCTTATTTCAGGAGAAAATCATAAATAAGGGATCATTTTATGACAATCTCTGCTGAAAATCAAATTGATACTGATGCTATTTTGCAACAATGTTATTCTTTCTTTATAAGCCTCTCCAGTGTTCAGAGTTACTCAAAAGGCAGAACTGGTAGTTAAGATGGATTACATTTTGAACATTTCATGTTTCAAAACTTATTTTATTCAGAAAAAGTATTGAACTTTTTCTTTGCCGTCAAAATATTCCATTAGAGTAGAGTTCAAATATTCGGTGTAAGAAAAAAACATTTTCTCAAAAACTGGAAGAAATGTTTTGCAGGAATCTCTTCACTGATATAATTAATTTGAGGCCAATTTTCAATGCTTTGTGAATAACTTTAAGAGTTTTGTGAAAAGGATTCGAAAATCATTTATTTAAGTTTAGAGTGAAATCAGAAGAGATTTATTGTAATTGAATTGAATGCAAATAAGGAATTCTGAAAATCAATTTTTTCAAACTCTAACCAAATAGACGTTCAATTACTAATGAATGACAAACGGATTCGCTCTTATCTGTGAAATTTCACAAAAAATTGTTCAATGAATGGAAAGTTTTCCTAATAGTTATTTTGGGGCTCAAATAACCGATACTTAAGACCGAAATTCTATGAACCGATTCTGCCTTTAATTCAACTCAAAGTAATGATAACACAAGAAATCTATTTTCACATTAAATTTTGTCATCAAAAAAAGATTTATTAAAACTAAATTGAATCCAACAAAAATCAATCACTGATCAGAAGGTTTCATCAATTTCTGTTCAACATCATCATGGGAAATTATTCTTCTTCACATTCAGAGTTGAGTCCATTATTTACGACAACCAAAATTCGTTTCTCATAAATATCGAAGGATTTCATACAAAACTTTCTTTTCATTTATTTTTTTATACTAAAAAACGTATTATTTTTTATAAAGACGTGAATCATATGATCGACAAAATTATTTAGTGTTTATATGACGAAGACTTTCAAATAAAACTAAAAGAAAGTGAATTTATACTCAAAAATGAGTCAATCAAACTGTTTTGACAGTTATAGCGTTTTGCACTCAACTTATTTATCCCTTATATGCAAATCACAGCACAAAATAGTGTTCATCTCTAAGACGCAAAGGAATAGCTTTTATTCAAATAAACATTTGAACACATCTTATCTGTAAAATAGTATTTTATTTATGAAATCGAAGGCCTTTAGAGTAACGCAAAAAAGCAATAAAACTATGTTTGCCTTAAAGCACTTTCGCATACATCACATATTCGTAAGAGTATTACCGTTACTAATATTTATACGCTTTTTTACAGTAAAGCATAAACCAGATTAACATTTGAGAAGCATTCATATCTAGTGACGATTGGCACCAACGGTAGCTCATGGCTTACACTCATGGCTCACACCCAACATTACTCTTTTAACCAGAAAATATCAAATTTAGAGCTAATCGAGAAAACCCCTCGAAGTAAAGCAAATACAGGAAAAAGTTTTCTCACAAAAACTCAATTTAATACAAGAGATGCAAAATTTGAGGCAAAAACGCATAACTATTTGTCTATTATTAAATAACTCACATATTATTGAGTTATTAATATTTACAAATCTTAAACATTTCTCAAAGCATTCATTTCTATATAAAATTAGCTCATTTTTCGCCTAAAAATATTAAATATTTAATACTTCTTATATCTCATCTAATATTACAAAAAAGGAATTCAAATGAAAATTGTATTGAATTCAAAACTTTATATAATTTATGTATTTTTGGATATTTTATATCTAATGCAACAAAATTTTTGGTCAAATCCTAATAAAATGATGAAAAATATGATTTCACGGAATGGAAGTGAAGTCATCCCTCTATCAATAAATTATTTGCTTCGAAACATCCATTACTTTTGATTGAATCAAATAAAAGTTGGACTTAGTTTTACATTCGCTCTGTTTTTGAAATTTAGATAAGCTTTTAATGTATACTAGAGTACAGAGTCGGTCATACAGGGTATTCACATCAATGATCTCTTTGACATCGGAAACGCCTATAATTTGAATTGGGGAAGATTCATTAATGTTTTCTTGGACAAATTAGAAAAAGTAAAAATATTGGACAAAAATATTCTTGCACAAAATACAAAAATAAGATATCTTTTGGATATATTTTGGCTAATTTGACGCCAAGACCTTTGAGTTATATGACTCTGTGCTAACTCTGTGCCAATTCTGTAAACTTTCATAATTACAAAACATTAGCAAATTTATAACGAATGACATTTAATTACATTAAACATAAGACAAACATTATTTTTATCATTTATTTTCAGATATATTGCAGTAATAATATTAATAATAATACTAATATTGAAAGTAATTTATTTGATTCCATCATATTTTTAATTTATTGCAAAAATTCCATTAAAATAAACATTTGATTCGATTATTTTAATGATTAATAATATCATAAAATTAAAAATAAATAAAAATAAATCTTGCTCATTTTATCAAACTTCAAGTATCAAAAGAGAAATATTAAAACTATTGAAAGCTTCTTATACACCGACAGCTCTTTTACTACATTTTTAGAGTCAAATGTAATGCCATTTCGTTTTAATTGACCGAAAATATTTTATTAGATCAAACTCAGGAGAGAGAGAGAGAGAGAGAGAGAGAGAGAGAGAGAGAGAGAGAGAGAGAGAGAGAGAGAGAGACCAAAGTTAGGGAATGATTTTCCATATGCATGAGATGTGAGCGAATGAATCACTGAATGATTCACTTTTGTATAAAAAACTGGAAAAAAATTAATTTCCTCTTCCATTCATTTTTGTTGATAATCGATGGCAAAGGATTTTCTTATTAAAATTCACAAATGAAACGGATATTAAAAAGTCGGTATCTTTTCATTATCGCTACTATTTATTAAAATTAAAATCTTTGACTAAATTTAAATTAAATTTAAACCAATATTTAAATGAATGTTATGTTCGACAAACAGTAAAACAGTTTTAATTACCGACGATTTGATAAACTAATTAAAAAAGATTTGGACTCGAAATAAAAGTTTCCGGTTGTTTACAACTCATAATATTTTTACGATTCTCTTCCAGTTTTTGTTTGATGTAATTAATGATAATAATGTGTTCCGAATCTTAGATTAGATTTAATCGATCCGTTGCTTAATAGTAGTGGCGATAAAAATAGAGAAACAAAACAAAAAACTCGTTTAATGAATGAAAATAAGTATATTTGTCTCCGATTATTGTTATTTAGTGGCAATTGCTTAACAAAAGAGAAGGCATATGATTCTGTCCGTTGGCTCTTAAGAACAATTATTGTTGAATATTTGAAAGAGAGGCCAATCCTCTGGACACCAATGCTTTGCACAAAAGCTGTTTGTAAGTAATGAGAAAAAAAACAAAAAAGAGTAACAAAACTAAAAATGTGTTTCGAATGTTTTACTAACAGATGGAAAGTAAGGACTAATTGTTTCATTTGATGAAAGAATTTTCACTCAAAAAGTTTTGACAAATTTTCGTTCTAACGATCGAAACATAGATTCTTGAAATAATTGATAATATATTAAATGAAAAAGAGATGGATTGAGAGTATGTGCGCTCTTTTTGTTCAAAATGATTGATTACTTCACAATTGATATCAAATGAAAATGTGATTCAATGGACTTAATCTCAGAGAGAATAAAATGAGACAAAGTTATGAAGAATAGGGAGTTCTATAGGAAAGAGTTCTTTCTTCTGGATATTAAACCTGAATTAGGGTATTCCCAGACCCAACACTTCAAATGCGCCCAATTTTATTGAGATCGATCTGCCATTACTCGACTAAACTAAATGAAGTTGAATGATCCAGTTTACTTTGATCATGCAATATTGCAATTGTTAGAAACGTTCGTCGATCTCAATCAGTGACAAAAAGACTCGAATCCTATTAAATGCAATTTTCACAATAAATTCGTTACTTTTAATTTAATTAAAAAAATAATGTAAAACAAAAAAATTGATTAAAAATATTTAGTTTACGTATAAAATCTGAGAATAAGTTTCAAAAATTGTAAAATTTATTACATTTTATGATTGTTAGCAGACTTTGTATTAACTTTTAACTCGAAATAACTCTGAGTTGGGTTTTGATATAAGTATTGATGAGAATCTGGTCTAATATTATTGTCTGCATTTGTGGCAACAATTTTTGCTGCAATTAATTACTCAATAATTCATCGAAGAGTGAAAATGAATTGGTTTGAGTGTGAAAAGTGAAATGAGTTATCTCTTGGATGGTCTGAAAACACGTACAATAAGAGTGGATGCGATCGTAATATACTGTCAAATATATTGTTGTAATACTTGAATGTAATGTCGTGGAGAACATGACAGTGAGGTTCGGCTATTCTTCTCATTGTCTCATCTGTTGTGTGACATAATGTCAGAAAACGTATCACCAAATGATTCATTATTATGCACTTCACATCAGCACAACATAACTCATACTCTCTCTCCGGCTTTACTCGCTCTGAGTTTTATGTTATTTTGTTAATCTGTTTGTAGACATTTGTTAATTAACTTTTCCTCCCAAACCGATGGTAGAGTCAATTCTATGAAAGACTCGAATGAAACTATCGTTCAGTAATTTTCATTTGTTTTCTCAATTCATCGATTATTTTGAGCCAATATTTCGCAAAACATCAAAAGACAACTAATTTAGACTTCACTCAACGGAGACTAAAATAATAATCAATACTATATTTGAAGTCAAACTTCATATTCATTTGGTTGTCTCCACAAAACATTGATCTCTAATGGCTTTCCCTATAATAAGCCACGAAATACAGTATTTTAATAACAGGACTGTATCTGACAGACACTCACATGAAATAAAAGGCAAAAAATATTAGTCAAAGACAACATTAATTAAGAGTAATATCCATGAATTTAATTTGTTTTAATGTCGTACAAACGGTTTGTTTTTCGTTCATAACATGATTAGTGAGTTTTGAAATTCATTCATTTTGACACCGAATCCATTATCAAAACACAACAAATTAAAGCCTACATCACTCCTAACGTCTCATCCGTTTGAACAGAGCTTTCATTTTTGTTATAAAAAAATAGTTTTGAAAAATCAGTTATGACTACAATTTTGTATTCACATTAGGTTTTCGTTTAGTACAGAATCCGATGCTTTTAGAGTTAATTCAGTTCTAATGCACTCATATTCACGATTTTAATTATTTATGTTATTTCATATTTCAAATGAACACTAATACCAGACCTATGTTTGCCGACTTTCCCTTCGCTTTAAAGGACAGAACTGTACCAGAATAAAGTCACAGCCGATGGCCATATCATTATTTTTAATAATAAACTAAATCCTAATATTTTATTAAACAAAATCTTAATAACGAATATATTAAAAATGAGGGAAAATAGAGTGAAATCAAATTAAATTTTTAATTTATAATACATTACTTTTAACTCAAAGAATATGATATATATTTGAAAACTTTTCGACAAAATCTCATATCAATTATTATATGAAAAATTTATAATTTATCGCTTGAATTCAGGAATCGTTTGTCAAAAGTTTATATCAAAACTTTAGACTTTTATAAAGAAACAGACGTTTATTCTCTAAAGAAATTCTACGGAAAAAAACAAAAATATTTTTTCTTTACTCGACTTAAAATATGTTCGGAGAAGTTTTGCTAAAATTCCGAAAACAGACATCACTTGATATGTTTCACGAGAGGATAAAAAATTGTGATTTATTAGTATAAAGAGTCAGCAAATTCTTTGTCTTTAATTTCATGTAGTTTTGCGTTACTTTACTTTTGAATCAGAGAATCACTGTTTCGACAAAATATATATATAAGAGAAGTACAACTCATATGAAGTCAACCCATTCTTAGTGGTGGACACTCTCTTAAGTTTAGTTGACTTTCAGACCATATTTTCAATCAAAGATTGTCAAAGCATTCGACTCCAGTGGAGTTAAGGCATTGGCTTTGAACCCAATTCGAGGGCCCAAACATTTTAAGGTTAACGGACCGATGGTTTCCCAAATTTTTTCGGTTGAGAGAGGATTGTCTTTTGACGACCCCCTCTTCCAAACATAAGTTTATTTTGTGTGTGAATTACTTACAAAATTGTTGAAAATTGTTGACAGACTTATCCAAATAAATACAATTTAATCAATAAAACAGTCAGTGAACAGACAGACAGACAACACAATCACAACATATATAAAAACAAATAAATTTTGTCAAAAATCACTAAACAAAAGCATTAAATCAATTCTTAAAATTAGTTAAACTTTAAAAACAAACAAAAATTGTTTCTTCAAATATTTTAAATAAAAATCACAAAACAAACAAATATTATTATTTAAATTATATTATATATAATTTGGAAAAAATCACAGTTTTGTCATATTTTGAATTTTTACTCTTAAATACTATTACCATACTAGTTTAAAAAATATACCCTTTAATAATAATTTATATATAGAATATTTCACCTTTACTTTACATTGTATCATGTTCAAAACTTTATTATAAAGAAAAAGTACTGACCACTGGCTATCAATAATATCTTTAAAAATGAGCACAAATTATTACGAGCACAAGTTTAATAGGTTATAATTTTTTTAACATTTTTTCTGGGTTTATAATTTACTAGCTTATATTTTCAAGCGTTAATTTTAAATATTCCAATACTAATTTATATACAAGGTAACATTATATATAAGGTAACATTTTTTAGTTTTTTACCTCTTTTTATAACAAATTGAATGCAATAATTGAAAACTTTTTTCTGATATCATTCAGTGATAAAAAAATTTATAAAAAAATACATAATCCCAGCAAAATCTTTCATTAAAATTGTTTGAATAATGTAGAAAAAGGAGCGAGCACAATGGTTCAATGGCCAGTATCACTCCAATGGTCAAATCAATATCCAGTTCATTGATTTAATATTAGCAAAAAGAAATGTGTTTGATATGTTTGACCCCCAAATAATATAATTTGGGACAATAAAAGTGGAAATTTTGTTATTCTGAGCACAACTTTTATTATTAGATTAAATGAATTTATTAAAAAAAATCTAATTTCTGAGCGAATTATAAGTGGAATGATTAGTCAATAAATTTGATATTTTGTCAAAAGTGATTAGTTCTTCACAAATATATATTTAATTGAAAAGAATTGCAAAGAGTTTGAAAACTAATATTTTCTGAGTCGTCAGTTTTGATCAGTGATAGTGACGGCACACAAATCCCCTAAACTCCAGCCATTTCTGTCCATTGACTGTAAATTTAATATGATTTGAGTGAATATTCAAATTACATTCGCTTTTATATAAATACACATAAAATTTGTCTCTTTTGCTATAAAAACATAATTAATATAACTATAAAAAGAGGGAAAATTTTATCTTCAAAAAACATTTAAATTCTATTTCATTGAAATTATATTAAAACAATAAATTTTGATTATTTATGTAAAACTTTCTCCACAATAATTTCTCGAATAAATATTAAAAAAGAGATCATTTTATTCGTTTTTATGAATTATGTATATAATATTTACCTATTCATTCAAAAAAAGTTCAATTGTCCTTGATAAAGTTTGCTGATTTAAAAAGCTTAGCAAATGAAAAATTTAAAATTTTGAAGATTTTTCGTAATAAATGTCTGAAAGTTAGAATAAATTAAAATTTATGGCAATATTTTTATATTTTAAGCGATCATAAAATCTGTTATTAAAAAGACTTTAGAAAATTCTCAGGAAATTTAAGAATAATATCAATTCAAGTCTAGAAATATTAAAATAATATTAAAAACGATTAAAAAATGCTTTTATTTTAATTTTAGTTTTGATTGATTGCTAACAAAATTCAAATTTGATTTATTTTGAAAATAATCGTAAAAATATTTTCGGTTTCATTGAACTCTCAAAACGCAATTTTACTGAAAATTAAATTTAGAGATAATGTTAAGTGTTTTGTCAGACAAATAAACTACTTTTTGTGAACACAATTTACTGTTTATTTCGTGAATAAATTTTAATAATTATTTGTCTGAGAATTGCATTTACGACACAATTCTTTTCTTTTTAATCATTTAAATAATATTCGGATAAAATTTGCTTTGAATTCATTAAAATTTTTAATGTTTTGAACAAATCTGAGTATTTTGTTCTCAGATTTTTCATTCATTACTATATATTTTGAATTACAGATGAATTTGAAATTATAATCTCTTTTTAAAATTGAATTTTGAAAATCATTACGAATTCAATTTCTAATCATTTTTTTAATAAAAAAATAAGAGATTTTTAGAATTTCAAAGAATTCATACTTTGAATATGAAATTTGATGCTAACGTCTCACTATTTCTACCATTTTATGATTGGGACAAAAAGAAAAATAATCCATTGAAATTGAAATTTTACTTCTGATTCTATATAGGGATAGACAAGGTAATCCAGTGCAACCTTATAATAAGATATCTTCATAAAATATTTACTTAAGGGATATACTTATGCATAGTGATAATGGTCAATGGTGTGATGGTCTTAAAAAATATTGTGGAACACCCCCTTAGCACCCGTTAGCACCCGTTACACCCCTTAACACCCCATCTCTTATTGGCCAATGAAATACTGGATTGAAAACGTTTTGAACTTTTATTTTGAAAATTGAAGTTAAATATTGCTTTGAATTGAGTTCTTTAGAAAAAGAAATACAAAAGAATTAATTACACAATCGATGGCTAAATATAAAAGTTTTGAAGCACTCATTTGACGGCCAAATGTTTTAACGCATCAATACTTTCCGATAATAATATATTAGTTGAGTTCAAAAGTTGTTCACTTGAGTTGTTTGACTCAAATGGTGCCGAATTGAGGGCACATTTACTGGTATTGAGCCATTGAAAGAGAGCTCAGCCGACAAAATTAATTTTCACACGAATTGATCGCTCATACGGTACTAAAAATAATTTGGTCGGAAGTCCAGTAGTGGCTAAAAATAAGAGCACTTCACTCGAGTTTGTCTTATTTCCAAATATAATAAACATTTTGAATAAATCTTTTTGTGTAAACAACTTTTGATTTCTGATTTGTATCACAATATTTATTTATCATATATTTATCATCATATATTTATACCTTGATAACTTATAGCTAACATCATGAATAACTTAAATAATCGTAATATAAAACAACAAATGATATGATATTTCAAAACTTTTGCCAAAATATTTTTCATTAAAACTAAAATATTTGAATAAATAAAATCTAAAAACACTAATTTCATACTAATGGTTGACATCAAAGGAAAAGAGAGGATGTGCCAACTCTATCATTAGTTGAAAATTTCCATTAGCATAAATTCCTTAAGAATATCCTAGGAACATAATCTGTGGAAATAGTCTTAAAAACTTTGAATCATATTTAAATTCATTTATTAATATTTATTTGAATATTTTCTATTCATTAGTTAATAATGTTTTTTCACTACAAATTAATGACTAATTTTTTAATTTTTTTAAAACTTTTTATTTGACATAAATTTTACTTTACTTTAAGACATAAATTACTTTAATTTAATTTTTCAGCAAAAATACCTATTTTTCAATTTCTTAATTATAGTCAGAAAATTTTTCCTAACATTAAATTCCAGAGAGAATTCATAGCTATACTAATAAGGATTTAGGAATATCCAGGTCTTAAGAACTCGCAAATAAATGAGTCAATTCAATTCAATTCTTTACTTTTGGAGAGAAATATTCATTTATTATAATAGAAATTCCTTTACAATTAAATTTGTTCTGAACTCAATTCAATTTACATAATATTAAACAATTATTTGATCCGAAACTGTTTCGAAATAATATAATATTCATTAAAATTATTATTCAAATCAAAAGTTATGAAATGTATTTCTATTCTCCAAACAAATACTCAAATAAATTCAGTTTTTACTCAAATTATTAATACTTATAATTTATTTAAGTTTTTTTTTTATTTAAATTAAAGATTTGTGTCAAAGAAATAGTTATTATTTGTCATTTACAAGAATTTACACTGGGAACATTTAGAAAATTACAAGTTCAATTTTAGTTTTAAATCAAAACACTTAAAAATTCCATAAAAGAAATGATTTTCATTAAAAAACTTTTTGTAATTTCAATGATTGAAGTAATTTAATTAATAATTTATTTAATTGAAAATTTAAATTCATTTCAATTGAAATTAGAATTTGAGGGCAAATATATACTAATTTTATATTCACTTGAAATAATTCCTTCGGTTTTTGATTATATGTATAAATGAGAGGTGTTTTCCACACTTTTTTCTTTTCCTTTTTAATAAAAGAAAGCCTTTGAGCTGAAGTGACGATGAAAGAAGTGAAACCATTTATGCCACTTATGTCAAAGTTATGCCACTTTTGCATTAACTTTGGCTCTGAGCAGTTTAGATAATATTAAAAAGAGCTGCCATTCGATTGCACACACCATTCAAATAATAAACAGATATACAGTCGACTGAATAAAAGAAGTCGACATTCAGTAAACGATAGATAGTTAGGAATAGAAGTCGTTTCAACCAAGAATTGTATTCCAGAATCATTGTTCTCTCTCTCTCTCTCTCTCTCTCTCTCTCTCTCTCTCTCTCTCTCTCTCTCGTGTCTGTACTCAACAAAAAAGAGATCATTTGATGAACTCATTGTGAATAAGAGTCGGCACAGAAAGAGCTGTGGAGAGGCTTTAGTTAGTAATTCATGTGAGCATTGAATGCAAAATATAATCTGATGGCAAAAAGCGTTAAACTGCTTATCACTCGCTTAGGATTCAGACCAGAAAAATCTGAGCCGATGTGAATGAGTGGAGCGACAGCTCATTCGTTCATTACATTCAACATTAAGTTATACTAAATTCTTAACAAATAGTAGAAAATATTGGAATATATTTGTTGTGTTGGGAATCAGGCCTTTGGGCCAAAACAAATAAAAACGGAACAATCATTTCGATTGCTCTCCCGATTCATCACTCAAACACTCAAATACTTGTCTATAGAAAAGCGTCACATCTTTTTAGTCGGTTTCCTATCAGTGGCTTTCCTCTGGCGTAACACTTATTGCACTGAAAACATATCTCCAAAAGTTGTCTCATATTTCATAATTCAAAATCTGTGTCTCTTTTTCTTCAATCTTTTACACAAACAAATTGAGATAAATGTTATGCAACAAAGCATTAGAAAACCGGAGGCGCCCATCACTAGCAGTAGAGTTGACTCTTTCATAAGAACAGACCATAAATAACTTCTTTTACAAAGAGTTTCGTCTTCATCTTCACTGACTCTATAACCCGATCCTATGACAGGACAGTTGGCCACTCCGTTGCAAACCTTTATAAGAAGAAACGAAACAAACTTTTCAATGAAAATATATATCAAAGGCTCAAATTAGATCTATTATCGGATTTTAGCACATTTTAGCCCATATTAGCAAATGTTTTCTTCTCTTCTATACTTAACATTATATATCAATTGATGGCCCAAAACATCATTTATTAGATTATAAAAACATTTTTGACATTTTCTTCACAAAAGAAACATATTTTTCATTAAATCTAATAATTGGCGGCAATTCTTTAAAATAAGACTAACGCTTATGATTTGGAAACTTAAATGTAATCGAATTAAAGTCAAATAGAGTTTAATTGTTTTAATTGAAGAGATAATTACCAGTTCCTGTTTAAGGCAAGCGGGAGGGTTTGTGCAGAGAAATTCACAATTTCTACCCATTGGTACCAATTGATCGGCTGATGTAATCGGCAGTAAAAGCTTAAGTTGAGTGTATTTGAGCAGAAGGAATGGGTTGTGAGCCGGTGCTCTACTCGTATAATAAATTGTGATGACTGAACTCGAATAGCTATTAACAGAACCACTTTGGCGTTGCTGTGAAGATATGTCTTCGCTCTTAATTATTATATCCCTTCTATGGTTTGAATTCTTTTTTGTTTGTTTTTGTTCTTTCGATACACTGCTTAAGGAATGCAGTGAAGGTCTCATCGGACAGACCTGTATATCCCTTAACACTAAAGAATCTGTAGTACAGTTCAAATTGTGTCCAATACTGAATGCAATGTCTAATTGAGGAAAGAGAGGTAATTTCCACAAACAAAACACCGGATCATTCATAGCATCAAATGATAAACTATTAATCGATTCTTTTAAAAATGAAGTCTTAATTAGATTATTATCAAAATTTGGATCAGCACTGAATGGGAAATGCAGTTCTCCCTGAAGTCGAGGAGTGATGATCTCATTAGGTCCACACCGGGTGTCACTAAAAAATCGATAATTGACCTGAAAATAAAAATATTACGAAAATGAGCCCAAACTTTATGAATAGTATTGAATGTAAGCTCTTTTCTCTTTATATAAAATAAGTATTTGTTATAAAAAGTTTTCACTTAAATACTTATTGAAAACAATGAACTAAATTGAGTGAAAAATAACATTTCCTTCAATATATTGTGCTTTGAATGGATTTTTTTACAAAATAAAAACGTTTTCATTTGAACTCATCTGATATTCAGTTATCAATAGTTTAAATATTAATAATGCAAACGACGCAAAGAATCGGATGAAAAGTCATTTATTTAATGCATTCAAATTATATTAAACAGATTTGGTTTTTATGCGTTCAATCGATTCCATAGAAGTGCGAAACTCATCAATAATTTGGATTTTCTGAATAATTTGGAACTTTTAAACTCAAGAGACGAACATTTTCTTCAAATAATAATAAAACACAAAAAATGATTTAAAACTTTTGATCAAAAATTGAAAATTTTGAAGAATCGCTCGAATCTGTTCGTGACTTAAGGTTTGCACCGATTTTTCAAAAATAAATTTAAAGAAAAAATGCTTTCATTGAAAATCACTTAAAGGGAAGTATTTTCTGATTTTTTTTGTTAAAAAAAAGTTTTAAAATTTGTTGAGTGAAGACAACAGTAAAAGAAACTGAAGTTTTTGTAAAATGTTTTGATATGAAAAACAAACTTTTGGTCAAATATTTACGAAATATTGAGGGCTTATTATTGTGAGATAACAGTAAAGACAAACAGATCTAAACTCCAAATATTCGGTTATTTTTGAATCATAACATACTTGTATTGGAGCGGAATAATGGTTGGACCGATGCTGTGCTCCCCATTCAGTCGGCAGTTGCAATGATATAATCATTTGCGCTCCAATTGACAACACGTATGATGTGTTGGCGGTTCTGGACAGTTGACAATAACATAACGGCTCTGAATATTTGGGATGTGTCCTATCAGTGCTTCTGTAGATTAGGACTATTGGCTGACCCATCGATTCATTGCATTGTTTGCAATTCGTGACCATAAATAGGGAGACTATGGAGACATTAACCCTTCCGTGTTGTAGAGATGAAGCATCGAATGATATATTACAGACAATGGCTGTGCTCTGTGTCTGTGTCTCACTTCTATTGAATTCATCGTAATTCCAAGTGACAGAACCCGACGTCAATGAGTCGGGAGTTATGTGTTTAGAACACGATTTTGATAAGTCATTTAGATCCGGATCGTTTTGGGGATGAATCAGTTTGACCTCAAATGCATAGTTCAGAGACGAGCCGTCAAATGAACCGATTAGTGAAGAGAATTGAATGGTTAGCGCCGGTCCTGAACTCACAAATTTAGTTCTTATGTTTCCGTTCTTTTGTATCAGAAAATAGAGTTTAAAAGAAAAACAAAGAAAACATTTTGAGATCACATTTCAGAATAAGACTAATCGATGACAACAACAAAAAATTAGACTTAAATGAAAACAAACATAAAGTGAATGAAAACAGTTTTTCAAAGAGTGTTAAACAGAGAATCGTTTTGTAAAGACATTGGAATAAAGGCTTACTTGAGGTCTATTCATATCACAGAGTCGTGTGATTAAGGCAGACATGTCGGCATCGTTGCCATCAAATATGCGAACACTTTCCTGACATAAACTGACTCTTTCGATGCGGAACCACAAGAATTCCAAAGAAATTAAATCTTTTGTGTCGCGCGCTCTCAACTTATAAAGACATGTAGTGTTTGGCGGATACCACGAACGTATGTGTGCGAACACATTACCACCACTGCTCTCTGAAGACAGTTCTCTCTCTAAAACACAACTGCCATTTGATAGCTGTTGGATTCGGTAGAAAAAGCACAACATTTTTGTCAATTCTTTTCTCAATTCATGACAGAAATAATTAACAAAATCACTCAAAACATAAATTCCAACAAAAGACCTATTCTTTGGTTCCTATAATTGAAGCCATAAATTCTATTCAGCCCTTAAACAATAACTGTCTTTCAGGCAATTATAATACATATTATTATAATAACATTTTTAACACCTTGCTAATTTTAAAATGAGACTTTAAAAATTAAATATAAAAATGAAATAAGCTAGAGTAAAATATTATCATCATTTTAGTCGTTTAAACAAAATATTAAAGAATGTCCAAGATTTTAGATTTCAATGATTATATTGAAAATATTGTAATTGTGTTATGGATAGGTTAGCATAGGATAGGATAGGAATGCATTCGCTATATTTCTAAGGTATTTATGTCTAAAAATTCTGAAGAAATTCTTTGTGTGAAAGAGATCTTCACTGAAAAATATCTATGATTTGAGATAAACACTAAAAGACTTTATGTTTGGTTTGCATTTTTAACATCTGTTTGTGAGATCTGATACGAAACCTGAAAAAATGAATTCTTAGGGTTTATCCAATGTATTCAATGTTACACAGAATGAACTCTGCGATAGAGAGAGAATTGGCTGCTGTGCCAGTGCTGTGCCAGTCCTCCCAAAGAGATTATTTATTGAGAATCATTGAATAAATATCTACTGTATTATACTATACGTGAGTTACTTATATTAAGGATAACTCAAATACATTTTGATATATATATATATATAGAGTCCAAATATTTATTAAGAGAACTGCAATTCTTTTGTTTGATAGCCTACCGGTGCTCATCAGTACAAACAAACGGCGATTACTTCAGTTAATGTTCATGAGTTACATAACTTCGCTATAATTAGGAAAAATTATTCATTCATTCCGAAAGTAATAACACTTATTTCTAATGCTTTCTCTAAAGAAATGAACTTGTAGCTTTTATTTTGATTACTATCCAGAATAATAATTTATTCATCGATGAATTCTTTTCTGAATTTTCACAATTGATATAATACACACTTTTGGCAAATGAATTGAAAGCAAAAAAAAGTTGGATAAGACTTTATATTCTTTAAAGAAGTATTGAAAGACTCGACTCCAGTATTAAAAAAGTATTTGAAAAGCTTTTGAAAGTATTGTAAGGCTTTTATAAAGAGGATTGTATTGAAAAAAGGAATGGCATAGTATACGATACCTGCATCGATTCGGAACTACCCGTATCTATGATAGCGTCAGCTTTAAAATGAAATCCAGTGCTGAGAAGAGGACCGGCTGGAGATGTGACGAACTCAACCAACATATTACTCGTCGACGAAATTATACTCGATTTGATGCGTCCTCTAAAGTAAAGAAAAAATGTTTAGTCGACAGACAAGTAATCGTCAAAAGCTATTAGAGTTGGGCTCATATATGAGTTGAGTCTCTAATGCCTATGAGTGCAGTCATTGATATGATTACAGTTATATAAAATTATAGTTAAGTTTATTAGATTTGCTTACTTTCCGCAAAGCGTTGCAATGATGGGACTGTTATGATCGGATCCGTCATAAATACGTACGTAATCGTAAGGACATTCACTTTGTTTAGTACTGACTGGACGTGGAAAACACATTAACAGGTTATCACAGGCCTGTCCGTCAACGTCAAATGCGCTCAGTTCTAACCCCACAAAACTTTGTTTAGCGTTCAGATGATATCTGAAAACAATTTATTTATTCGTTTCCATCTATAATACTCTTTAAATGTAACCAAAAAACAACTTTTTTTGAAATAAAATGGATTAGAAGAAAGTCTTTTGAAAAAACAACGAAAAAATGGTTTAAAGAGAACGTTAAGAGTCATATCCGAGTCTAGATTAAAGTGACAGCTCTGCCACTATAACAAGAAAAATGTATTTCAAGTGTCTCTCAGTAGCGGTCATAAGGGATATAAACTTTTATTTCCTCTGATTTCATAAAAGTCATAAAATCAGCAAAAATTTGAAAATTCGCCAAAAATTGTGTTTATTTTTCTTTTGTAAGAAATTAAGTCAATAACGATATACAAAATGTTGTAAAAATATCATCAAATGATAGACTGATTCCCTCACAAAAAATTGGTTTTCTCTGTTATCTTTGAATTTTATGCCAACAAATATTATTATATAAAATGTTAAGTCACACAAACATAGACATAGACACAGACCTGCACCGGAGATTTCGACCATATATTCCCGGAAAACCTTTAATAAAGAAATATTTGAGTTTTATTATTAGTCCTCGAATTTAATACATTAATAGTATTGACTCAGAACTCATTTTATGTGAAATTATATGAAATTAAAATTTCAGATTTCAATTCATGTTTTTCTAATTATTTGAATTAAAAATCAATGAATTTGTCGGTTAAGCCATAAATGAGATTCTGTACTATTTATGTATTACCAGAAAAATATGTGATTTTATTCATTTATGATAAAAACTGATAACAACTTTAGTGATAAGTCTTAGTTTATTTGACATTAATATTAATGAACTGACCGGGAGATTGGAGAGTACAACGCGGTCCAGGGGAGCAGTCAGGGTAGTTCTTTTCACAATAAGTGCCGGCAATAGCAACACCTCTCCTGTGCGGATAGAGCTGATGAAACTGTCCATAACGACTATTCACTGAGTTTTGTTGTTCGACATTAGCATCGAATTGAATATAGCTATCGATCTGATAACTGTCCACATGAAACACAACCTTAACGTATGGCGTTTCCGATATAAAAGTCTTCGGAGTATCGATTTCTCCGCAATAGTAGCCTATCGTACAAACCATAAGTCAGAGTAAAGTCTATGCAAAACATTTTATTTGCATTTATTATCATTTTTTACTGAAATTCAATACTCTTTTAAAACACAATATAAAGGTTTACAAACTTTTATGAAACTCGACTCTATTCTCACCCGAATAGTCTTTATTTGAGTGATTAGTTTCTCGATAGCCGTCCACTACTTGGATATAACCTCCGATACATTTTTGTCTGTCATGACTGGGCTCACCCACTCTCATACGAGTAAAGCGAACGAAGACAATCCAATCGTCTCTTTGGGGTCGAATTCTAATTCTATAGGTACAGTGCAATGCCTTTCCTCGATTAAACTCAGTTACCGGAGGACCAGATATTGACTGAAATATTTCAACGGTTCGATTGCAGCGGTCGTCTAAATCTGAACCTTTTTGTAAGCAAACATTTTTACTAAATATTAGACTTAATATAAGACTAAATATAAAAATATCGATATATTAATAATTCAATAAAGACTTGAGTATTGAGTAGTGGTTCAACTCTTACCGCTTGTTTCAGATAAGGCCAAACATTTCGTCATTATATTAATCGTCAATAAAATGCATGACAACTGCCATAACTGGTTGTGTAACATACTTATCATATTGATCTTGCTTAAATTTTCATATGTCAGTACTTATAAGATTCTTAACTTAATTATTAGCGAATATTATATAAGAAAAGTATGATTTGAGGGAAAGAAAACTTTCTATAAATATCTATATATAAAAGTATTGCTTTAGAAAAACGTATGATTTTGTCATAAAAGACATGCGAACCGTAATCGCAGTTCAGTCGCGAGTTCTGGGCATCGACTGCTCTCTGCAATGACTTTCCTCAATGAGCGCCTGCATCGCAGTGGGAAAGGGATGATAGAAATGCTTTGCCATCAGATTTTAGAGAAAATCGATTGTAAGCATACTTTTTCATCCAAACAGTGGAACCGTCTCTCACTTCACTTCAATTAATTAATCAATTCCTCAAATAAAGTCAATAAAGACTTTATAAAAGTTGTGTTCATATCATATCCTTTTCTAAACTTTTCAATGATATCAGAGTTTTGTAAATGTCATGAATTTTAGTTTGATTTGAGTTTCATTAAACATATCATATAATTTAGTGTCTGTTTTGTGTCTAAACACTGTCAGAGTCATAACTTTTTACGATTCATCAATAAATGTAATGAAAATATATATTTGTTTTGCGGATACAAAACAAAACATTTAGAAAACAATAAGATTTTAATCTTTAGTAAAATTTATACCAATTATTCAATATTAGAGCACTTTTTATAATTAACAATAATTTTTGTATAAATAAAATCATTAAAACATTAATTCTAAACATTATATAAAAATTGTATAAAAATTAAATACTATAAAACTAATGCAAACCGAATGTCATTCAAGTGATTTGATTATAGGGACACAACTCAGAAACGGCTGTGTCTTCATATTGACAGGTGAAGAGAACATCTCTATACTTATCGATTAGAGCCAAGAGTTGTCCGCGCCTTACGTTCTCGTAATACATAATGTCTTCCAAATGATGTTTTCCATTAAAATAAGGGCACAGTTTTGCGAATAACTTAAGGTCTTCTAAGTTCTTACTGGAGGACACGCGAAGTATTGACTCTATTTCTGATTGTGAGAGACCTATATCTCGAAGGAGAGCAGTGCCCGACTCCTCCACAAAAGATGAAGTGAACTTTAGTGACGATAAGTCGTCTTCTGAAGTACTTTTGCTCGAATGTTGTAGACTCGTAGCGTTGGCCGGACTCGTGGCCAATGAATCTTCACTCGGGAATGAACTGCCGGCACTCAACTCAATCACATCGATGTCAGTCATAGTTAAAGAACTTTGTGGTCGCTCTGATTGTGACTGCGATACGCGTTGTGTTATATATGGTGAGGGCTGTGAGAGCGGCACTAAATATATATATGTGTGCAGTTCTAAAAGTAGTCTGTGCTGAAGCAGCCAAACCACTATTTGCACCTTTCAATCGACAAAAATAAGTCTTATAATCATAGAATTGAATGAAATACCTGTAGGACCTGTTGGTAGGGGGCGTCCATTGGATTCCGTAATTGACTCAAAGACATACTCAGAGAAAATTTGGATAAATATTTTAGAAGAGAATCAGTTGCGGGAAATTTTTCCTCGAATTTTTCGACTAAAGGTGAGTCAACATTAGTCGGTGCCAACGGATGAATGATATATACGTTGTTTTCACATAAGGGGTATATTATCGTTGCTTTGGCCCAATAGACGAGTTGTGCCACAATATGAAATACTTGTGATAAAGTGATGTCCGCATCAGCCGATAGTTCCAATAAGTTCTTAATGGGATTCGCCACTCGAACTATACGTATAAAAGCGGGCGAAGCATCCGGTGGTAAAGAGTCCAACAATTCCTGAGAGTCGACCAAAAGTAGAATCGCATGATATGGTCGTAACGATTGCAAACAATTATTTATATTTATTGGAGTAATTGAAGGAACTCTGCAGTGAGTCTTAAGCATAAGGCGATGTACTTTTTGTGGTAAACAAAAACTTATTTCAATCCATCGGTTGAGTCGAATGCGAACCAAACCAGTGTTGGAGAGACTCTCATAAACTCTTTTCAAGTCTTTAGCTAATCTGCTTTTCCCTAAAATTAGTTTATAAGGAGATTCCTCGTGCATACTGTCCTCCGGCATCGCCGATACCTCGTCGTGAAGAGCGACCATTAGTTTAGTCTCAGCGCTGAGATAACCGCAACGATTCTCTTCGTAGTGTAAACCGATTGCAATCTTTTGACTTAATTCGTGATAACAGTTAACGATGTCATGACTTGCATTTGCCTTAAGAGCGAAGACAACATTGAATATCAAAAGCTCTTTGTGTCCGCGGGTCAGAACCATTGGGTGTCCCACAAATCTGATGTCATTGACTTTGAGTTCAAACTTTTGTCCGCAAAGTTTTTGATTGACTGCAAACAAATTAGAGAAAGAATTGTCTGTAATTCCAATTACTTTAGCGATCGTTTCATTCGTTGAATTGTTTGCCAATTGAGTCGATATCGAAGACGTCAGATCAGAGTATGAGGGCATCTGTTGAGCCTTTCCTATGGTTTTTTCCATAGAGTTATTGTCGTCTTTATTGAAAGTGTCTTCAGTTATGATAATCGCGTATTTGTTTTGTTTGTTTACAACCGATTCGTTCTTCTCATCGATAGAATACGGGAACCGAAACAATAGCTTTTCTTCTTTGCTGTCAGACTTAACTAAAAACACTCCGAGCGGTAAAGTTTCGTCATCTTTGGCTGAAGTCATGACTGTTTCTCATTTGATCCGATTGTCTTCACTCTCTGTCAGATTTCATTTGTTTTGATTAAATCTCTATTTTGTTGTCATAGAAACCAAACGATTAGCCAATGCTTTGCCTCTAAAATATTTCATATTTTTGGCACAAAATTCAAAATTTTATTTTTTATTCTTAAATGTCGTCAAAAAAAATGTTATTAAAGATTCAAAATTTTATTTTATTAAATCACTTAAAATGATTAGTCGTTTGTAAATAACTATTCTCTAAATAAAAGCAATAAAATCTAATTAAGAGTTTTATCCTTAATATAAATCTCGAATATATTTACTAACAATAAATGTATCACAAAATAATCAAATTTCTAGCGATTAGTTATTATCTGGACTTTGATTCGATGAACAATGCATTTGAATATACTTAAGAGCTGTCATAAGTGAAGAGAAACAATAGCCCTCTTCGCCCAACAAATACTTTTGATCGATGAGTTGTTCGATTGCATAGCAGTCAGATATCAATTGATGATAACCAGACTTAACGACTGACAGACACAATGCGGGCACCAAATCGTCGGCCGAAACTTCGGAGGAGTCGTTGGACTTTGATTTTAGTTTTGAACAAATGTCTTGTATTAAACGAACCATTGATTTGAGCTTTTCGTAGGGGGACTGCAATTCAAGAAGACTTCTAAATGAAACCACAGTTTCTTCGAACATATCCTCATAATTGTCTCCAAATTCTTCATTTAATTCATTGGACTCTAAGAACTTATTAATTCCTTCTTTAAGTTGTGTTTCGTGTTTATGGAAAACAATTCGAAACAAATACTTAAATGCTGTCCAAAACGGAGGATAAAAATAATGAGAAACAATTGTGTGGACTAAAAAGTGCTGTTCTCTACACAACTCATAATTCGCTGGTTTATAATACAACTGATTGTCAAACATTATCAAAGATAACATTAATGTAATCGTTTCGTGAGATAACGATATGTCGGTCGCAATGTTTGTAAAGTGACGGACCAGTGCTTCGGACTCTACCTCACATATGGTTATATCCATTTCATCGATTAAATCGAAACTACTTAATGATTGTAATGAAGAGGAAGAAGAGGAAGAACTGTCTAAAGATTTATCAAATGTTCTTCTTTTTAAATATTGTTTGAGTAAAGGATTAATTATGTAAACGATTTGTGTTTGAAATCTGTCCATCCATTGCGTCAGAGGATGTTCTTTGCATTTAAGTATTCGGATTATAATTTGAGTGAACACAGATTTATCCGGATTAAGACTAAGACATCGGAATTGTTGGCTGAGATCTATATTTTTTGACTCGAATTCTAGAATTTGAGCGTAAAGTTGTTGTTGGCTTTGATTGTCGACAATCATCGACTCGTTCTCCAAATTTAAGATATTTTGCTGTCGGACTAACTTTTTTGCCGCCAATTCTAATGTCTTTCTTTGCTGTAAATGCATTGAATGAAATAATTCTTTGTCTTTACTTTTAGCCAATTCCATGTTTTCGGTGATTCTTCGCTGTAGTTCTAATTTAAGAGAAGCCCTTTTAAAAGGATCCGGAGTTCCTCTCAATCGAGTATCAAAAACTTTGGTCAGAAATGCATTTTCTTTGAGGGCTTTTTGAACATTAGATGAAGACATTGGACTTAAAATATTTCCGTCAATTTCTGAATCTTCAGAACCATTACTTCGGAAAGAATCCAATTCATCGATTGACTGATTATTTAATTTTGAGATCAAATCTTTGGAATCATTGGAATCAATACAATCGCTTTCATTATTATTATCGCAGAAATCAGTTATTAATAAAAGCCTTTCGACACAATTTTTAAGAGTATTGACGCCATTCACTAGTTTTGGGTCGATATTAACGGTTCCGATTGTGTCCAACTTATCCAAGGCTTCCCTCTTAAGGTAATCGGTTAAACCATGGATGCCCTCCAAATACAGGACAAATGCTGTCCCATAATTTGATTGACAATCATTTTGTTGAGCTCTAAGTATTGCTGAATAAAACTCTGGTTTAGTAGAGGAAGACATCATTTAATCATTGAATCGATTAAATATAACTTAAAATTACATAAAAATCAATTAAAAACCAAAACATTTAATATAAATAATTTTAAAAACAAAATTAAATCATTTTTTTGGAAACAATTTATTGCAATAAAACTTTGAAACCTTGAATTTAATTTCATTCACAAACCTTTATAACAAAAATAAAACCCTTTTTAGTCAAATCCATTACTTTCTTATGGGTGTAATAATAAACAGAAATTACAGTATATGTGAGTATTATTTACATCGTAAAAGTAGAGTCGTATATGAGGTCACGTGACTATTAAATATAATGTAAATATTGATAAGTGTTTTTAAATGTGTTGCTGTTATTAAAAGGCTATTATTTATTAATTAATTAATATTAAATTAATTTAGACTCAAATATAAAATAAACAATAAATTTTACAATAAATTTCTCCGTAAGTTATTTACTATTTATTATAGTTTTTAAATTGAATGTATTAATGAGTGGACAATCTTTGAGAGAAACGCCCACTAATTGAGTGTTTTATCGGTTTATGTTTCAGTAATTCATTGATTGACATAAAGAGTCAAAAAATGTCTGGAATGGAGTATTGGCTGATATCAGCGCCGGGAGAGAAGACATGTCAGCAGACGTGGGAATCGTTGAATGCAATGACTGGCCGTCAGACAGATCTCTGCAAGAATTATAAGTTTCATATCCCAGACCTTAAAGTCGGAACTTTAGACCAATTGGTCGGACTTTCAGATGACTTAAACAAATTAGACACTTATGTTGAAGTGGTTTGTCGTAAATTAGCCGCTTCTATAGCGGACACTCTCGACAATAAAGACAAGAATCAACAGCAAATCGGAGAACATCTTCAGGCGAACGGACAGGATTTGGCTCAATATGTGACCAAATTTCAATGGGATTTAGCAAAATATCCGATCAAACAATCGCTTAAATCATTGCAGGATATCATAAACAAACAAATCGGACAAATCGATACCGATATGAAGTCTAAGACTTCTTCTTATAACAATTTAAGAGGAAATCTTCAATCATTGGAACGGAAACAAACGGGTTCTCTACTCGTTCGCAATTTAAGCGAATTAGTGAAACGCGAAAACTTTGTTTTGGGATCAGAATATTTGTCGACTTTATTGGTTGTGGTTCCGAAGGCTTACTTTAAAGATTGGCACCAAAAGTATGAAAAGTTGACGGATATGATTGTTCCGCGTAGTTCTCATCTGATCTTTGAGGACAATGACCATGGTCTATTCACTGTCACACTTTTTAATAAAGTTGTGGATGAGTTCAAAGCACACGCGCGCGAAAACAAATTTGTTGTTCGAGACTTTCAATACAACGAAGAGGACATAACCGCCGGAAAGAACGAAATCGCAAAACTTGAAAACGATATGAAACGTCAGTACCAGATATTATTGCGTTGGCTTAAAGTCAATTTCAGTGAGGCGTTCATCGCTTGGATTCACGTTAAGGCTCTTCGTTTGTTTGTGGAGTCAGTACTCCGTTATGGACTACCCGTCAATTTTCTTTCGGTATTAATACATCCAAATAAACGAATGCAAAGAAGATTACGCGATCTCTTAAACCAATTGTACGCCCATTTGGACACTTCTATATCTCAAGGACCTATGGATGACATTCCGGGCTTTAATTTTGGTTCACAAGAGTACTACCCTTACGTATACTTTAAGATCAATATCGATATGTTTGGATCACAAACTAATTAATGAATTCCAAAATTTAATGTTTTGTCTCTTCAATACATTCTAAATATATTAGAAATCAGTTTAGACTACAAATCATTATATAATTGGACTAAAATTCTTTGAATTTAAACAAATTATAATTAAGATTATCGTTGAGTCCATTGTATTTAATCGAGAAAAAGAAGTTTTAAAATTATTTTATTCACTTTATTGTGAAAAATGGTTGTAATATAAATATAATCAGATTTTAGTTATTTTGGAATTTTTTGTTAATTAAATTAAAATTTAAGTAAAATATGTTATGAATTCACCAAAAATTATTTAATATTGCAATTAATATATAAAAGCCTTTATTAATAGTTATATTAAATGCAAAAAAAGCATAAATTAAATGGAAATATTGTTTTATTAAATTTTTTTTAATTTAAAAATACAGATAAACTTCTACAAGTTGAACAAGGTTGGGAAAATTTTTTTGTTCAAGTTAGAGAGGTTGTTCAAGATAGGAAAGTATGAATCAATGGGTTTGTATATGCTTGAGTTGGGATTTTGTTCAACTTATGGAGGTTTTTCAAGATATGGAGTGTTCAACTACGGGAGGTTTAACTGTATTGTTATTCTGATTGTTGTTATTGTCTTAGTTTTGGTGTTATTCTTGTGTTGCTGTAAATCTAAAGAGAAAATCACTGAAATGAGTCAAATGGAGTCAACGACTACTACTTCTATTAGTAGTAAAAAGAGTTCTCAAACGAAGAGTAGTGTCAAAACCAAAGGATAGAAACAATTTTTCTAAAAGTTTAAACCTATTATCTCGTTGTGAGCACTGTTTAAAAAGTTAACCTTTAGTTTTTTTTACAATTAATTGAATAAATTAATACAAAGTCTTACAAATGAATTTTCTTTGTCAGCCGTTTGAAAGCAATTTATGGGCTGACCCTAAATTTTGTAAAACTACACATAATTTAATTGATTAAAAAGTTTTTAAAACTCTATTTTTTTCAAAAATATTATAATAAATTTGTTTTATTGAAATGAATGATAAAAATAATTAAATATTAAATAAATAGATATTTAAAATAAAATAATTTTGTTTTAATCATAAAATATTGAAATCAAAGTAAAGAATAATTCAAAGATGGGAAGTAGTTTGGGATAAATCTGAATGAATTGTTTGTTTCAAAGAAGGAAAAGGTTTTCCCGACTCTCGTCTACGTCTTATAAAATAAAAGACTCCAACGATTCCAACGATACCAACAATTATGAGTCCAATCACTACAGCGATGATCACAATTGAAAGGTATGAAGTGTTTGGTTCGTCGGTTGGATGGTCTGTGGTTTCGCAAAAAGGGAAGTTTTCTAACAGATAATACATATTTTCTTTTTGTGAGCACTGAAATAAAGATAAAATTTTTGGTTCATTTAATTTAATATAAATATAAAGCCTTACGAATGAGTCTTCTTTGTCAGACGTTTGGAAGCAATACATGGGCTGACCCTCAATGTTGTAAAACAACACAAACCCATGTTTTGACTTCTCTTCACCCAAATTGAA
>JAQFZM010000623.1:0-28142 GCA_034695785.1 Galumna obvia
TATATTAAAATAAGTCAAGTTTTGTGAACTAACGTTTTCAAGTTGTAATCCAAACTTTTTTTACATTTAATAAATACTATAAAATATCCTCAAATAAGAGAATTAAATTAAAAGATAAATATATCATTAAAAAGATTGAATCCGGTGTTAATCACAGTATAATGTATTATCAATGAATAAAAACTTATTAGTCGTTTATTACATTTGACTGATTTTTTGGAGATTTTATCACAATTTAATCCAAAAAAACTGAGAAAAAGTCTAAATCCTTAAACAGATAAAATTTAGTGTTTATTCTTCAATAATTAGTGTATAATATTCTTTGTATTAATTTTTGTATAAATTTAAAATAAGCACCTGTTTTTATGAACTGACCGGGTTTTATGAACAAAAAAGTACGGCTATGTTCATAAAACTTGCAGGTCAAGTGTATTTGTAAAATGTTTTATCAATTTTAATGAATTTCCTTTTTATTTGCCTCTGATTATTATTCTCTAATGATTAGAGTCTAATCATTTAAGAACTGTCAAACAATAACCAAAGACTTACTAGAAAATAAGCTTGATCAAGAAAATACATACAGGACTCAATCGATAATTTTAACAAGTTTGGTTTTCATATTTAGTTAAAATTAACGGTTTGTTAAAATTAATGATTGTTTAAATTATCGGTACTTTTTTTACATTACGTCTATGGGAAAACCTAACCTAACCATGAAAGAAATGGGTTTTTGGTTTTGAGTTTTGGTTAATATTAAAGGTTAGATAAAATTATCGATTGAGTACTGTATATATGAGATATTTGAAAATATATAACAAAGAAACACATTTTGTTTCTAAAAATAGAAACGAACCGATTATACAAATTAAAGATATTATAGATATAATAGTTTCTATTTGTGGTATGTATTAGGCTCATGCTCGACTCAGAAAGGAGGAATTCGCTCGGCTACTCGAAGAGCATGCCCAGATTGTCAACGAGATCAACCGAGCAGAAACTAGTCTTTTGTGATCGATTCAATTCCCAATCGATTGCAATCAAAAGAAAACTACACATTATTAACGAAAACACCGCCCACTTCTCAGTAGTCCATTCAATATAATCTAATCTAATCTAAAGTCAATCTTTCAATATATCTCTTCACAGATTTTGAGTCATTTTTTAATCCCAAAACAAAATCCAGATTTTTATGTATTTTTAGAGAATACCTATACTTAAGTTATTATTCGTTTGTCTTTATTTCTAAGAAATTATACCAAAAATATTTATGAAAAGTCAGAACAAAATCACAAAAAAAACTGTTTTATACTTATAATACAAAAAAATGATAAAAAAAATATTAAATGTATAGTTATATCTCAATGTATTTAAATGTAATTTATTTGTTGTAATATTTTTTTAAACTAATTTTTATTTATTTGCAAAAATTATTATTATTGTTGTTATTACTATTATTACGATTTTATGGTATATTTATAGAACTTTTCAATCATCAAATCTAACCAAAGGTTAAACTAATGTATTAGTGATTTAGAAATTTAGAGCAAATTTTGTGTCAAATATTTGAGAGATCCTTTAAATTATTGTTTTTAATAACTGTATCTTTATTTAAAAATTGAAATCAGTTTAATCAGGGTATTAGAGGCTAAGAATAGACTCAAATAAATGCTTTATATTTATCGACAGAATTACTATCAAAATATATTCTCAGCGAACAGTTATTTAAATACTTTCAGAAAATGTTATAAAAAATTGTTTAAAATAAAACGTTTTAATAGAAAAATGTTTAAAATCAAAGAATTTAATACAAACGTTGATATTCGACTCAAATATTAGTCCAGATATGAAACAAACCATTTATTAGAAATTAAAGAAATAAATGAAATCTTTTTTAAGAAAACATTATAACAAAAACTTTGATAACTCTTAGAATTAAAGCCTTTTGTTTTGTAACCTTTGGTTTAAAACTGTATAAAAACTAAATGTAATTCCAATGGAAAACCTTATTAAAGATAAAAAGTAATTCCTCTTAAATAGCGTACTCTTCGTCTGAATCGAAATCAAAGATATCCGCTTCTTCTTCCTCATCGAATCCTTGTTCGTGACGTTGAGCGTAGTGTTCGTTCTTCATAAGTTCTGATTCGTAAATCTTTATTTCTTTATTGAAGTCTCGAATGGCGTCCATATGTTGATCACTACTCAAATGATTGGAGACATCGGGAAAAGTATAAGCAGTGAATTTACATAATTTGCATTTAGTAGTCATCGAAACTCCACTAAAAGGACATCAAATTATTAAAACATTAAGAATACAATGGTTTGAGTAAAACATACTTTTCATTAGTAGTTTTAAGTTGTGTCAGATTCTCTTTGATATCATCAAAATAGTTGAATTCATTGAGTCGTGGCTGTTCGCAAAGGGGCAACAATTCGCTATTGATTTCAACATCACTTTTGTTTAGCTGACTATTCACGTCATCGGCTGTAATATCACTCCATTTGAAGTAATGATAATTTGTAGTGTTGTCTATAAGACGTCTTCTATGATCCAAGAGTTCAATCACATACTCTCGGATTTTCTTCTGTTTGATGGCTAACGACGTTTCGATAAACTCTCGGAGAGACTCTTTTGACTTCAAAAGACTACTGATATTATATCGAATTATATTCACTTTAATCATATCCTCAACAGTTATCTCAGAGTCGAAGATTATCTTAAAAAATAGTAATTATTACTAAAAAATATCAACAAAAAACTCGACATAACATTAAATGTTATTATTTTTTTAGGAAATTAAAGATAAACACTTTTATGAATTCATTCATTGTAGACATACCTCTGAATCATAGTCGGGATCATAAGATTTCTTTGTCTTTTTGTTGTATCCGAGACCACAAATAGCGCCCACATATTGAGTGCGTTCTTTATTGGCTCTTAACTGGACTCTGGGAGCAAATAGAAGTGCCATTAAAGCTGGAAATCCTCTTATATTTGGCATAAGTGTTGTGTCTCTGAGAGTGATATTTTGGCTGTGCTGACCCAATCCAATACTGGAAGCCACCAAAAGACGGGTATGTTTTGAGAGGTAATCAGATTCTAAAACAACACAATTGACTGAACCCCTATCTATAGATACACTTCGAGCTGAAGTCTGATACGAAACACCCGTAAAACGACACTTAATCGAAAGACACTATTAATGGTTATTTAAATAAAGAAAACTCACTTCAAGAGGACTAAAGGGTCCCTTCAGTGGTATCTTTTCGTGAGTTCTTATATTCAAATTTCTTTGATTTGGATTGAAATCGACTTTAATCTAAAACAAATGTCAATAAATAAATCACAAAATTATTATAATATGAAAACCTCTAAGACATCATCAGGATCATAAACTCCTTTCTGGTTAAGCTTTTCAAGTCTGAGCGGACCGATTGACTCATCTCTTGTTAATTGAGCTCTTCTTCTCTGTTCGTGATTGAGTTTGGACTGAGGACTTTCCTCCCACTTCTCACATAAGCCAATATTAATGAGTCTATCATTGAAAGACTCCTCTCTATTGACGTTATCGAAAAGTTCGAGTCTCACCACTCGATTGATCACAGAATATATTTTGGCTGAATATTCATTAAAGAAGTTATTATAAAATAAGAGAAAAAGTCAATTACCAGTCATTGTCTCCTTTTTCTCAACAAATTTCTTAAAAAATTCGATCGACTTTTTAGACCAACAACTGTCGTGACAACTGATTGGCGATGGATTTACACCAGAAAGAGAACATTTAAAGGCCAGGGGAGGAATGTCGAATAGAGTCTGAGGGGTATCCCCCTGAAGGACTGATAATTTGTTTAATTGATCGAAGACTTTAGTGACGCCGTAGTCAATAAAAAAGACGGTTACCTAAGATAATATCATTTTAAAGTTACAAGTTTATGGATTTCACAAACCGTTTCCACTTCTTTTGTGCCGTTCCTATACTCAATGTTATCAATTCGAGCCCTTCCGTGCATTTTAGCGCCATTTGATTGAATGAGTTCACCAATAGTGAGATCACCGATTTGTATAAGTTCTGATTCACAGGGCTTATGAGTAATTTCATAGGTTATAATAGAAGACAGATCATTTAACCAGTCCTTGGTCATTTTGTGAGCGTATTGGCCATAAAACAGAGACGGACTCTCGATATGAGTTATGATTAATTCCACTTCAGAGCAGTCGAAAGCGGGTAAACTGAGTCGATTCAATTTCATTCGAGTTAATGAATGAGGGACTGACACTCGCTTTGAATTAAATGTCAATTTTCTCAGATGTTCTTCACTCTGGAATCTAATGACATCAAAATTAAAGAATTGCAGTCAAATAGAGATCAAATACTTTTCAATTTTCTTCATTTCAGTAACGATTGTATTCTCGTTCAGTTTTGGCAGATCTTTGTTGATCTCCCGGTGATGTCTCATAGCAATGGCCACATAAACCGCAGTCTTAATTGAAGTCTCTTTTAAATTCTTTCGAAACAATACATTAGTGGCACTGCTTTGAGTACTATTACGGGATGACATTTCAGTTATTGGAGTAAATCTGTCTTCAGATTTAATAGAGGAATAACTGTTAAGAGAAGAATAACTACTCCCTATTTCTCTTTTGATTTTATTGATTTTATCTGGAATTTGCAAATCGAAGGCCTCTTTAAGCGGATGTTTATCCTCAAGAAATGTGAGGTAAGCCTTTGTTTCTTCAAAACTAATATCAATTCTTTTGGAACAAATAGAAAACATGTCTCTCAAGGCGTGCGTATAAAGAGGTCCTTCATTTGGAGGCAATCCCTGAACATAAACAGAATCCATGGGGTCTTTATTACATAATTCTTTTTGAATGCGTTGGACATCGATTTCGTTTCGCGTAAAATAATTGGGATAAAAGGCTGCGCACATCACAACCTTACAAAACAATATATTAATTAATAAAAAATTATACAATTCTTATAAATAATACCTTAAGAATGAGCTCTTCTTGATTTCGATTACGTCTGAGGTTCGGACGGTTTGGAATAACAATACTTTCATGACTGAGTCGACTAATAAGTTCTCCGATCATATAATCGACTTCTTTTATGCGTTTGTATTGAATATAATTTTGTTTACACCAATTATCTGCCATTTTTGGGTCGACATCGAACTCAGACGCAAACTTCTTATAAGTCTTATAAGCGTTCAAATGTGCGATCGAATCACTTAAGGAACGGTCGGCCCACGCGAGTCGAGACTTATAAGAATTCAATCCTTGACCGAAGTCTCGGCGAAACATCCCTTTAAGATAAACTTAAATAAGTAAACAAATATACAAAAAGTGTTGTTAACACTTGAAAATACAGACCCTGAGTGGAAAGACATGCGGCGATAATAATGCAATCTTCGAGTACATCAAATACATGTCCCAAACAAATAAGTTTACCCAAACGTATATCAATCGGCAAACGAGAGATAATTCGCCCTAAAATAGTGAGGTCTCCGTCTTCGTCCTCATAAATGACGGTACCCTTCACTGTAGTCATAACAGAGAAGGCTCCCACTTGTTTTAGTTGAAGCACAGAATGGTAGATATCGGCCAAATCAGGGGGAGTCAAAGCCAAACCCAGTAAATGTTTGGGAGGACCCATATTTAACATTTTCACTCTTAGAATAGAGAGATCTAATGGACTTCTGTTTAACTCCGGTTGACTGAATTCAGACATTGTATTCTGAAAAAACTTTTCACCGACTAAACGATAAACACGACCCTCAGTACAACGTCCGGCCCGACCTCCTCTTTGAATACAATTGGCTTTTGAGGCCCATTCCATTTTGAGGACAGGAATGTGGGTCTCATAATCCATAACTAATGTCTTTGTTAGACAAAAGTCAATGACATACTGAACGTCCGGTACTGTTATCGAACTCTCGGCAATATTTGTGGCCAAAATAATCCTCCGTTGTCTTCCTCGGGGCAACTGAAACACTAGATTCTGCTTTTCTAACGGAACTGATGAGTGCAATGGATGGATATCCCACTGTTGTTTTATTTTCTCTGGACTTTTCTCCAAACGAACTTTCATTTCGTGTATTTCTTCTAATCCCGGGAGGAATACAAGAACAGAACCACGAGATTCGACACTTCCAACGCCTAAATGACATTAAATTTATAAAAATTAAAAAAAAAATAAAAAGATTTAAACATTACTTTCAATCGATGGGATTCCCTTTTCCAGTATTTTGAGGGCCACTTCCATAGCCTCGTTACTAATGTAAGGCATATCTTTTTCTGAAGGATCTATTTGTCGGTGTCTCTCATCTCTAAATCTTTCGTTTATATTTAATTCTCTTTTAATGCTATCGATATAATAAGTGTGTAATTTTTGTGGTCTTTCCTTGACTTTAATGTGTGTGGGCGACACTTTACTCGTTGGTTCTTCATCGTCGTCGTCGTCTTCATTATATATAGGAATCGAAAAGTATTCGATCAGTTCTGAGACATCGAAAGTTGCGGACATAAGAATTATTTTAACCGAAAGGCTTTTGGTTGTCATCAACTTTTTAATAACAAGTAATAAGAGGTCGGTCTCTATGGATCTTTCGTGTACTTCATCGATAATAATGTGTGAATAGTTATCCATTTTTTGATTATTTATTAATTTCTGAAGTAAAACACCAGTTGTGCAGTAAAGAAGTCGAGTCTCTTCCTTGACGGTAGAGCTGTCCATTCCTAATATATTATAAAAATAGTTATTTATAAAATTAAAATAATCACTAAAACCGATACCTATTTGATAGCCAATGATAGTTCCCAATTGCCAATCCCTTTCCTGTGCAACTCTGGTGGCAATAGAACGGGCGGCAATACGTCTGGGTTGAGTCACTACTATATTAAAGGGCACTCCTTTAGAAGCGCAGTCATCGGCGATATATTGAGGCACTTGAGTAGTCTTTCCACAACCGGTGGCGCCTTCAATGATTACTACTCGACAGGCGTTCACCGCTTTAATTATTCTGTCCTCATATTCTCCAATCGGAAGTTTCTGACGAATTGTCTTTTCAGGTGAAAAGTATTTATCGATGAAAGATCTGTCCTCGTCTTCAATGATTGTATCCATTCTATCCAAAGGTTGAAAAGTGCCAACACTTTCAACATTTGTAGAAATGGATGTTTGCAGTGATAGAGTCGATACATTGTGTCCGACTCTACTCGAACACTGATTTGATTGACTCTCAATATTCTGTTCCTTTCGATTCTCTTTTTCTTTTTTTCTTAACTCCTTTTTAATTAAAATAATAGTCAATACAAATGTGTTATTAATTATTAATATTTACTAAAATGTTTTGTCTCTCATTTTTGTGGGCCTCAGAAACGTATTGAATTCCCCGATATTTCCTATAAATCATTGTTTAAATCATTGTTTAAATCATTGTTTAAATCATTGTCTCAAAACAATCAATGTTTGATTACCTCTCCTTAGGGTCATTGTCTTTGTCTTCTTCCTTAATCTCTGGTTTGTTATCGTTATGCCAATTATGGTTTGGAAGAGTCATCATCGGTGCGAATCGAGACATATCGCCGTCCAGTTTGAAATACTCATCAAAAAAGCCAACACTTATTCCCGTTCTTTCTGTGGCTCTTTGAAGGCTCTCCTCAGAAGTCACTTCACATGATTTCTGGTTAAGTGGCGAACCTTTGTTTGTAATAATGGGTCGACTCTTTGTGTTTGAAGTGGAGGTCAAACAAGTGCTCGATTTGGGTCTCACCGAAGGCTCTGATCTATCGCTTACATGAGTTGCGGCCACTTTTGGTGGACTTCCAATTCCGGGCCGATTGTTAGGCCAGCGATGACCTCTTCCTCGGCCGCAACCAATTGTAATATGAGAGGTATCTTCAGAATTAGCGTCTGATGTGTCCATTGACTCCATTGACTCCATTCTGTCGATTATTAAATATTGACGAAATGCCAGTATTTGAGCGCCTTTTCAATAATAACTCAAAACTTGTATTTTATGTCATATAAATCTTTTAAAGTCTTTTATATGTTATTTGAATTTCATATAATCGATAAATAATTCATATAAAAAAGGTCTTAAACTTTTAAAACTTCAATTAATGAGTTCTTTGATTTTATAACTCTAAAATCAACTAAAATTTTAGTCAAAACACTATATTTAACATAAATATTGTTAAATACTTTTATTTACGTTTGCTATGAATGAATTCCGTCTAATCTCATGACTTCAATCCCAAGTAATACAGACTATCAATGAATTTTGTTGACTTTTTTAATTACTTTTAGTGACGAACTTCTATTAAATTATTGATTTATCAATAATGAAGATGATAAAGCGATGAAACAAGGACAATTTAGAAATTTTAAGCCAATCACAGATCTATAATCTCTTTTTAAAGTTATCTATTTATCCATTGATTTAGGTTTGAATAGGGTTTGAAAACAATGTGTAATCATTTTATTAAACACATTAAATGACTACAAAATAAAGTACTGAAGAAATGGAGAAATGTTTTACAAAAAAGTTTTTAGAAAAATTTCCAGAAATTGAGAGACAAACCATTGATATTCTTGTTAACAATGGTTTCACAAATGAGACAACTCTTCTCCTTCTGGACATTAATAATGATTTGGATAACATTCAGAGCTTAACAATGGCTCAAAAAACATGTCTTCGACGGATTCTCACTGAATATCAAAAAATACCGAAAATGAATGATTTGAGGGATAGTCTCGACAAGAAGTTATCCGAAGAACTCAATAAAATTAATGGTGACCTTGATATCAATGAAATGCAGAACCAACAAGATCAAGCAAAGATCACAACACCTCAAAACACATTAACACCGCCTTTATTGTCACCAATTGATCAACAATTGAGTACTTCCTCTACAAGTCATGAATTAATTGCCATCTGTTCGAACAGTAGTCGAGTGGTTCCAACACTTGACTCAACTCTTCCCTTAAATTCAAGTAAAACAACAATTTTAACCAAAGAATTGTCAATAAATGAATTCTCACTCGAATTATCTATTCTTCCATCGAATGACATACCTTATGATCTCTCGATTCCGTCGACAAGTGCTTCATCGAGAAGTCAAACTCCAAGAACTACTCCACGAAGAAATTGCCGACGATTTGTTAAAACCATTAAGAGAACCATTAAGAGAGAGCCCAAAACAGAAACAATTTCTAATAAACAAGAAGTGGAACTCATAAGTATTGGTACCGACACTCGCTATAGACTTAACACAAATAAAGACAATTCAAAAATAGAGACCAAAGAAGAGACTATTAGTTATAAATTAAACTCAGATACTGAAGAAATGTCTATTTATTCCTCATCTAATGATAATTTGGTTCCACTTGAGGTAAATTTTTCCAATAGTGACCACAAAATTACTTCAGAAAATCAAAACTCTAAAAGTCAGAAACAAATGTCTTTACGAAATCGAAGAGTTGTTACAAATGAAACACCGAATACAACAAATGATTGTCACCAAAAATCAAAGAAAAAGAAGACTCAAATGTCATCCATTTTGTATGACTGTCTTTTTGAAAATTGTAGCCAAAAATTTAGTAATTCTGAAGAACTTCGTACCCATCGTTTAAATCATTATCAAATAAATCCATAAATTAATTTATTATTTCACTGATTGAGTCCATCCTTTGATCCACTCTATTAAGGGCTCAAATCTTCTTATATATGACTACTTCTTATATTTGGGAACTTTTCTTATTTTTATCGATAATTTATAAAATTTCAATGAATTTCAATGCTTTTCAATACTAAACAAAATGATGAATTTATGTATCTATTAATCATTATTACCAATGCTAATTTACCTTACTATTTTATTATATACAGTATTTACTGTGTATAGTACTGTATAGTATAGTATAGTATAGTATAAAGCCTTTGTCATTTGTTAACGTAGAAATTTTGGATGCCATCTTTTTTGATATCCATTCTTACAAACATTACGTATATTATTTGATATGAAGACAATAAATGTAATAATTTATTGATAGCTCAACATGTCGCCCAAATCTCTACGTTAACAAATGACAAAGGTTTTATATTATAAATTAGATATCTATAATAATATTAATTATTGTTGTTATTATTATACATAAATTAAGTCTTTTTGAATATACAAAATGTGGTCAACTTTTTGATTAATCTCTTTCTTAAATCTCTGCTATAAAACCTTAAATCAATGCCTTAATTTTATAAACAAAATTGTTATAACAAAAAGTATATATGGTTTAATCTTGCAAATTTGTTTAACCTAAGTATATTACAAAATTGAGTCTAATATTTTGATGACATTCATATAATTTATGTTTAGTTTCTATTTTTATAAAACATTGTTGTGATGTTTAACTCATTCAAACATTGAATTTCTCTTTTAATAATAATTTAATTATTAAATTCATTAATTTTACTAATACTTCAATTCATTAATTAATATCTAATCTTAAAATTATTTGTATCTTAAAAATTACCATTACAATTTTATAACTGAATCTCTATTTCTTTTTCTTAATTTACTAAATAAAAAGTCAAATAAATGTTATAAAAATAAAATTTTAGTAAAAAATATATTTAAAGTCTAGAATGAATATTTAAACTTGCATAATCGTTAATCAAACCTATTGGTTTGACACTATATAATTGTTATTAATACTTAAAGTACTTTAACACAAATTAGTTCTTTGATGGCCTTCTTTTTTGGTTAATGTTTAGGAATGTAGTAATCAAACAAACATATCCTTTGCTCTAAAGAACCAAGCTCATTTCCCCAGTTATTTGATGTTTTTCTTAACAATCAGATTATTTGAGTAATTATATCTAGAATTCAATGTTGAAATTTTAGGAGATTTAGTGTAAACTCAACTGAAAATAACTTCAAATAAATAAATGTTTATTTTTAAAAAAATGTTAAAATTTTATGTCAGAGAGAGGGAGGAAAGGGAGGGAAACAATAGTCAGAAAAAAATGTCATTTCATTTATATATAAGTTTTTAAAGAATTCTTTAAAATTAAGTTTTTTTTGCTATAAATTATCGAAAAACTTATAAAATGATTGCAATTTATTTAATTTTATTTTTAATTTTTAATCAAAGAGTGAGTCAGTGTTTAACCAGTGATTCAATGGTCAATCAGTGGCCAAATCACGATATTTCAACATTAAAGCTCTTGCAAATAGTGCACAGACACGGAGACAGAAACCCAATTAGTTTCTCACCCAATGATCCCTATCAATACCCCATATACTGGAAAGAAGGTATCGGCCAGTTAACAAGTGCTGGTAAATACCGTATGTATAAGCTTGGTGAGTTCCTTCGTAAAGAATATCACCAATATTTAGGTAACGAATACTCGCCCCGAGAGGTATAGTTTAAAATTGTTGTGAAATTGATTGCAAACGGAATTTTCTATCGACTCTTTCCTTTTTCAGATATATGTGAGAAGTTCTCAGTCTCACAGATGTATCGAAAGTGTGTCCAGTCTTTTGGCCGGTTTTTATCCACCAAAAAATGTTGAGTGGCAGTGGAACAATGACTCAGATGCTATTTTGGGCAAATTATGGCAACCCTTTCCTATTGAGTCTTATATGCCTAAAATGGATGACACAGTCTTAAGACAAGATAAGTATTGTCCAGCAGTTTATATGGAAAAGGAAACCATTTATAAATCACAAGAAGTTCAGGACTTCTTAAAAAGTAAGACTCAACTCTTTAAAAGATTGAGTGAAGTTGTGGGACATCCCATTGACAGTATTAAAAAATGTGGTCAATTACATACTGCACTTCAAATTGAAATGAGTAAAGGATATTATTGGTCTCATGTATGGACTAAAGAAGAACAGCATCAAATCGTGGACCAACTCTTGGAAGTACATCGCTTTGCTTATAGGAAGGACTGGAACAATACAATTATCAAACGTTTAAGAGCCGGTGGTTTAGTCAAAGAATTGGTTAAGAATTTCGAGTCCGTCACAAATGGACACAAAACTAAGAAAGTATATATCTATTCGACCCACGACTCAATGTTGGCCGCATTAATGCATGCACTCAATGTTTTTGATGGAGAGTTACCTCTATTTGGCTCAACACTAGTTCTGGAACTCCACCAAAATCCCAAAAATGAAGAATATTTTGTTCGCATTTTTTACATTCGCAACACATTTAGTGGTCGGGTTAGTGGTCAACCTCTCGGTGATTGCGATAACAAAGAGGACTGTCCTCTACACCAATTTCTAAAATCAACGAAACCTTTTATTTATGAGCGCTTGAAAAAGGAGTGCAAAAACTTTATAAATCACCAAAAGTATACTAACGACGAAAAACTATATTTTATTCAATAATTCATTTCTATATATTTTTAATTTCAAAAAAATGTATACAAACTTTTCTAAACTATAAATCATTTAAGAAAAACATTTATTTATCCAAAAATTCTGAAATTATTCCCAAAAATAATGAAATTATAACTTTTTCTCCTATTTTCTATCATAAGATTTATATGAATAACACTTTTTGAAAGTTTTGATTTCATTTTCAATAAACAGACTTTCAATATATTATTTTAAGACTTAAATTTTAAGTCTGAATACAAATTGTGTGTAACAGAAAATTTAGCACAAAATTTGTTAAACAATTATTTTGTAGTTAAAGTATTTTTTGATAATTAAATAATAAAAGCATTTAATTTATAGTATAAATTTTATACTCATTTTTTTAATTCTTTCATTTTATTGAATCTGGTTTAATAAATAGTGACCTTGTTGCATTATCGAAAAAATGTGACTATCAATATCAATATCAAAGATCAGAATTGATTTATAGAAAACTCAGCCTTTTATTTATCAATAATTAATTTATTTTCGATAAATGATTCAAATAATAACAAAAATAATATGATTTAAATATTTTCACATAAAAATTGATGTTATTTTGAACTGTATTTTCAGTTTATATTTAGAAAACTAATTAATATATAAATAGAATTTTATTTTTGTTTCAATGAATTTAATTGAAATTCATTTTAAAAATTTATTCTTTTTTTTTTAATTTTGAGTCTTAAAAATATTTGATAAACGACTTCAACATTAAATGCGACACAAAATTATTTATTGTTTAAAAATTGATTATAAATATTAAGAATAATTTTATTTGTATTTCGAACGAAACACTTTTAAATATCATTTAAGAGGAATCTAATTGTGAAAACTTTATCAATAAAACTAATTTTAATTCAAGTTATCTTGGTAAGATAAGATAAATAAATTCAATATTATAGTAATTAATAGAAGTTTATTAACTTTTATTGTTGTTTATCAGTAATAAAATATCAATTTAATTAAATTGATCTAGTTAATTTGACTCATTCATTCTTTATTGATGAAGTGATCATTTTATAAATAAATTATAAAAATTTCAAAAAAATGGTAAAAATTGTCAAAAATTGTTTATTTATTTTGTTTATTGAGTTAATCCCTTATGTATTGAGTGAATTTGATTACCCGGTTTGGGAACGTGAAAAGGGTTCCCTAAAATTGTTGCAAATAGTTCACAGACACGGAGAGAGGACTGTTCTTAAGGATAATTTACCCAAAAATGATCCCTTCAAAGATAAGTGGTGGCAGGGATTCGGACAATTAACTAATGAGGGTAAAATCAGAATGTTTCGGATGGGAAAATATTTGCGACAGTGGTATTCAGATTACCTTGACATTAAACATTCACCTCGTAATGTATATGTCAGAAGTTCTATTGAAAACAGGTAATTTTATTCACCTTGCTAAATCTTCAAATTGAAATTATTTTAATTTAAGTGTCTTTAATGAAGTAAAATCATTTATTGTTTGAGTAAAGCACCAGTTAACTAACCAGGTTAAATAACCAATTAAGTCAAGCAATTTCTTAAGTCCTAAATACCAAAAGAATAAAATTAATCGTTTGGGTTAACAAATTGACCTTGTTTATCAATTTCACATCATCAAGCTACTTTCCTCAAATAATAAAATTTATTGACTGAATTTTTAAACCTTAAAAATATTTTAACTCAATATTAAAGTGTGAAAGTAATATTAGAAAAATATCTTGCTAATAAACAAGATTAATTGCCCATTATTTACTGAGTTTTTATCATTTGTCTAATTTGTTTTATCAATTGTATAATTTACCAAGATGCATTGAAAGTGTGTCTTGCCTTTTGTCTGGTATGTATCCGCCTAATGACAGCTGGATATGGGAAAGTAAACCTGGTTATAGTTTGGGACAAATATGGCAACCATTTCCCATTCAAACATTTATGCCTAAAGACGAGGACACACTTCTGGTGCCACACAAGAAATGTCCGAAAGCTAATGACGAGCACTCAATTATAACAAACTCAGAAGGCGTTCAACAAATTGTAAATGATCTGCACATAACTCCTATCTATAAATGGATTGTCGACAATATATTCCACGAACCCATTAATACTCTTTATAGGGGACAACAATTTTGGGACACTTTGAAAATAGAAAACTTCTATAATTATACTTGGCCTAATATGAGCCATAGCTCCAATTACACCCAGGATCAAGTAATAGAAGCTCTGAAACCTTTGGGTGAAGGCAGTTATATATATGACTGGAACCGTCCTTTTATATTGAAAATACGTTTGGGAAAACTCATCGAAACATTAATTTCAAACATAAAGTCTGCGATTGAAGGCCAGAGTCCTGAAGAGCATAAAGAACTTTACATATACTCAACTCATGACTCAATAGTGGTTCCATTGATGCAGGCATTGGGTCCTTACAATAATATGACACCACCTTATGGAGGGGCTCTTCTTTTTGAATTACACGATAATGAAAAGTGTTCATCAAAACACTCGATTCGAATCTATTACTACAATAATACCGATGAGGGAAAAATACCCGAACCATTCATACCAAGTACACCCGGTTGGCAGTGTTTCGAAACTTTTGAGTCAAATAACAGAAAATGGTTTTACACTGATTTCGACAAAGAGTGTGGTCTCGAAAAAGCTGATCTTCTTCTCTCAGAAATGACTTTTCTGGTCATTGGTATCGGTATTGGAATAGGACTCATAGGTCTCAATATATTTGCCTTAAAATACATAAAAACTAGGAATAATTCTTTTGGAGTAAGCAAGTAACATTTTATTGTAGTTTTAACTAACTTCTATTCTAAACTTAATATTAAACTGAATTTATCGGTTAGTTGTTTGTGGCATTACCTTGATAATTTATGAATTTACTATAAATAAATGATCAATGCAATTGATAATAAAGATATGACCACCAATAATTTCATTGTTTTTCCAAGATTATCGTTAAATAATTTAAATAAAACTATTAGTCATATTTACTTATCTATAAATGATTGAGTATTTAAAAGAAAAATTTTAAAAAATCAATAATTTGTTACTCAATAAGTCTAGAAATGAATCGAATCAGCATTTAATCAAATTTACGATTAAATACTTTTTTACAATTATTTTATTATTAAATTAATGTTAGAATATATGGAAAACAAAAATATTTGACTACAAATGGAAAGCTTTATACCTTAGCATATAATCAGTCAAATAAAAGTGAAGACATATTATATCAGATGAGAAGGAATTCAAATTTGTTTAAATAAAAAATTACACTCATTTGCAAAACCCCTGCACTCAATTTAATCTTGTAAAACCTAAAATACGATCCTGATTCAAATCAATTTTAAACTCAAACTATGGTTTTGCTCTAATTTATATATATATGAGGTTTTATAAGTCTATTTGTTTTTTATTTGTTGTAAAAGCTTTAAACACTATAACACAACTAAAAAAATAAGCAAGATATACTTTTCAAACTATATAAAAATTAACTAGATAAATATTTTGTAATAATCAAGGAAAATTGTGAACAATTTCAAATATTAAAAGAGATTTTATTAAAACTATAAAATTTGGAGCACATCTTCAAATTTATGTCAATATTTATATAATAAAAACTAATATATTTATATAGAAATATATAAAATTATTAAGGATTTTCTTAATGAAATAAAAGCTAATGACTTATCTTGCTTATTTTTAACCAACTATGAAGTATATTAATTTTAATACATAATCAAAATTTAACTAGGTAAACTAATAAAACCTCATATAACCGAACAAAAATAGTAGGGGTTTAAAAATAATTTGAATCTAGCTAGTATTTTAGATTTCATAGGATTCAATTGCATACGTCTATAATCAAAATAAAGATTAAAAACAATAAAAATTAAGGTTTGAGTATAAAATTTTTACAAAAAGTACGGATCTTATATGTTATTATTTATGTCAATTTTCTACCTGCGCTCAATTTCTCTAATCTTTCAAATGGAACAAGAATAAATTAAAAATAGGCAACAAATCTGTAAAATATTTCAATTAATTTATTTTAGCATAAATTGTTATTTTATAAGTTTTACTAAATAAAAAATAACCCTGATAAGTTTTTGACATGCATTTAGTAATGAACTTGTCACATTCCATTTGAAAAATTTGAACTTGGTATAAATATTGATATCTTTGCAATAGATTCTATGGTAATGACTGAATGCATGAGTTTTTTGTAATTTTATAAACTTTTATAAAATATTAGCGGAGAATAAATCCACAGAAAAACACTTCCATTAAAATATGAGAATAAATTTTCGGTTTATAATCAAAATACAGAAATATCTGAAAATTCTTGCTTTCATTTGAAATATTTGATTGATTTTTGAAAATTTCATTTGGAATTCATTTGTGAAGTATTTTTAAATCGAGAAAATGGCCTAAATTTTTCGCATTAAGAAAGTGGTAATCAATAGACATAAGTTTTCATTTGTTTGCACACAATATAAAATAAAAGCCAAAACGAGAGATAAAACAAATGGATTGCCAACACTTTGAGCCAAATTAAGGAAACCATATTTGAATCAGTCATATCTTTGAAGAAAGTACTCCTATTTTGGTAGTATTTGAGCAGTAGATCCTCTTTTTCTTTCCAGAGTTGATTCAACCATTGCTCACATCGAATATCTTTTGTTGTTTTCACATCAAATATACGGTATTTAAACATTACTTTGGATTTATGGCTTCCGCAGCCAATGTCTACAATTGACAAAGGGTTTTGCAGGTCTTCGTAAGCAATTGTTAGGTCTACCACATGTGTTATGCCAACCGAAGGCTCCATTAATTCAGTGTAAGCACCGAAACGTGGATATGTAACACAATTGAGGGGCGGATAATTGTTTTTGGCCGCATAACTGTTTGATGACTGAATCCGCTTAAAACGAAAACCGCCTAAAATTATATCATTTTTTAATAGATTATTATTTAACAAATAAAACAACTTTTTTTTAAATAAAAAGTGATTACAAATCGATTAAAATATAATAAAAATGTTGAGATTTTTGTTTGGAAAGTAATCTATAGTTTAAAACTTTTTAATGTAAATAAATTAATAAATTAAATTTAAAACTTTTTAGTAATTTTTTCATTAATATTGATGGACGATTTGGACCATTGATGGGCCAAGAACATATCCATACGCCAAAATTGATTGCAATTTCTAATTAAGCGAGTTATTTTGAATTTAGCAATATAAATGTTATTTGAACCTCAAAGTACCTTATATAAAATTATTCCTTGTTAGCTAAATGTTTCTTGTTTTTTGTATTTTAAATTATCTTCCCTTTTAAAAAGCTAATTTAGATTTTGAAATAACCCTGTGCCAAACATTACTAATAACTTTACTCATTCCTAAAACAATTTAAATGCTCTAAGAATTAGAAAATAAAAATGAAATCTGTTTTTAGAACTTATGAACCCTTTCAGTGGTTTAACTAATTTAGAAAAGAGTTTGAGCTAAGTGTTTCTTGGTCACTGACTAATATTTATTCAACGATAATATTAAAAAAAAAATGAAAAAATAATTAATTTCTTAAGTTTAAACCTAATAAACAGATCAAATAAATAACTTTTTTTAATAAAATCAGAGTTCAGTTCTTCTTTAAAAGTATTATATCATATTTTATATCAAAAACAGAAGATTTGATATTAGAGCCACACCAGAGGCTAAAGTCGGTGAACTGATTTCAGGTTTTAATTTTGAACTTTGGACTCTACTTTATATTCTATTACTAATAGTCTATTAATTACTCATTTATTAAATGTTTTGATAAAAGTTTGTTTTCAAAATTCAGTGAAACTTCAAAAAAGTGTTAAATCAAAAATTGAGGCTTCAGTTTCATAATTAGAGCGCATTTTTATTGATTAATTAACTCATTTAAAGGTTATCAATAAAAAAAATGATTAAATCAAAAGAATGATAATTTTCAAATACTTTGTTTGAATATCAAAATCCATGAAAACTATTCATAAATAACTAAAAATAGGACCAAATAAACAAATATTCAAATATTCGAAAAGAGATGACAAAATTATTCATTCAAATTATTGTTCAAAATATAATTTCTCAAAACTCTAATCATTGAAAAGAAGTTTGTTTTCAATTGCGACTAATTTATAGATAAAATGTAAGGAATATTAATGTTTGGACTCACTTTAATTGAGTTTAATGTCTTCATTTAATACAAACAATTGTTTAAAAGAACTAACTTTGATTTATGTGATTAAAATATATACAGTCAATACACAATTATAATCCCTACCGTTATAAGACTTACACCATTATTATCCCTAGATTGTAAACTCCAAAACAGTTATTAACAGTCTAAACTTACACCATTATAATCCTAACACAATTATAATCCCTAAAATTCTCTGCAATTACTGAAGTCTTATAAATGTGTATTTACTGTATTTCATAAAATAATAAATTAATAAAAAAATTAGAATTTTTTCGGGTTGGGGTCGGTTTAGGATTAAAAATCGAATACAACTGTGGGCTCTATTTGACACTTATTTGGAGCAAAGAATGACATTAATATAAGATAAGAATGAAAGCCATATCTATTACACAAATATTTCCATTCATTTTCCTCAAAGTTTTTGTGAACAAAAATTATAAAAACTTCACAAAACTTTATAAACATTAAAACATAAAAAATCGAAAATAAAATAAAGAAAAAACAGGAAAATCATAAGATAATGCCTTTTATGAAATGGGCATGGTACTTATTTCAGTTAAAATTCCAGTTAACAATAAGGGAAAAGTTTTGTAGAAATTTTGAAAATTTATTGAATATTTAATACGAAAACTAATTGTTTGAGTCATTTGACTCATTGAATATGCATAAAATGTTAGTAAAGGGGTCTTACCTTCAGGAAAGAGAATAATTGTGTCCTTAAACTTGTTAAAGGGTTGTAAGACATGAGTTAGTATTCCTCCGGTTTGATATCCTTTAGTCTTTAAGAAGTAGTCTCCGTGTGTTAGGGATACGAATCCAAAGTTTGTATATTTAAAAGCGATGTCCATAACCCACAACAACACTCTTTTACTTCGAGATGTCAACGATTGCATCATTAAAGGCACGTCTGCTGTCGACTGATGGTTAGCCACAACCAAAAGACGACTTCCCTCTAATTCATTATAAATGTATTCATTACTTCAAATCATTGTTATTAAAATTTCAATTAATTTATAGACCAATACTTTACTGAAAGGCATACCTTTCAAGTCATAGATATTGTCCCCCAACTCATGGATTTGAAGACCGGCGCCATAAGACCAGGAGCTGACGATATACAGGAGCCAATTATAGAGAATGTTTTCAACATTCATATAAATTTGAGGGTTAATATAGAAAAGGGGTAATAATAGGACCCAATTTAATAAGAGATAAATAGGTATACAATAAATGTTATGAATTATTATTAATAAGAATCTTAAATAACCCAAAATTCTGATCATAAGTTTCTGGAGGTCTTCCTGACTATAAGTCCACAACATTTCTATACAAACAAACAAAACACTTGTAATTATAAAGTGGCAAGATCACAGTCTTTCATTCCAACTATTTCAATCAGAAAACTAATCAATAAATCACCAAGGTTGCACTCATCAAAACCAAATTACTTCGTATTAAACATATTTATTATTTAAATAACCATAAACTTTGATTTGATAGTTCAGATTAAACCTTAAATAATATATGACTCAATCTTTTATTAAATAAACAAAATATATATTAAAATTACATTTAAATCACAATTAAAATCATTTAAACAATTTATTGACAAAAATATTTTCATTTATCAGCTGTAATGGAGTTCATTCATAAACAACGTTATATTTTATTATATCTTATCGTCAAATGTTTATAAACTTCAAAGTTCACACATCTTTCGATTTACTGGCAGTGAAGACACCATTTAAATTGATAATAGAAAGATAATTGCAAGATAATACCAGGATAACTAACTAATAGATTTAACATTTCTTCACTTATTATTTATTTTGTTCTATTTTTCACTAAAAAATCAATAACTTTTAAAATGATTTTTTTCAAAAATTAAGGAAAAATTACTGAATTATTTGTTGTAATACATATCAACTCTTATCTCGAGTAAATGTCATTCTATGCTCCAAATACTATGATGTCATCAAATTTTGAGATATGCATGCTAAAATACTGACTTTCGCTCATTTAATGAATAAATTAAAACCTAATTAGTTCGGAGAGAAAAACCATTTCATTGACTTTTAGGATAATCTCTTATTTTTTATGCAAAATATTTCATTATTTCCTCGAGTATTTAGAACTTTGTTTTTTCTAAACAATTTCCTTTTATGAGAAAATGATTCAATTTTTTTTAAACTTTTAAAACTGAAATATTTTTGAAATAATTAAAGTATTAATAAAATTATTAATATATTAATTGTTCTTAAAATCAAATGAACGACAAATTAAACATTTATTCGAAAAAATGAAAACTTTATTGAAGTTCACATTTAATATCCTTTGAATTTAATTCAAATAATTAAGTAATAAATGAAAGTATTGAAAGTATTTAGAAAATCAATTGTGTTGTGCATTCCTCAAACCTGAGGGCAAAGACAGCATAAAAGCCAACAAATGAACCAACGATTCCAGTGGTATAAACAAGACGTCGTCCAAACCTACCCGTCCTGTTGTGGTGATGTTGAGCCTCATAGCTCTCGATATATTTGTCTTCTTTGATCAAGGACATTTTGTCAAAACTTTCTTTGCACTGTTTGTTTGTACTGTTCAGCCAAACCATTAACCAAAGAACTATTGACAATAAATGGAATACTCTTATGACTGTCAAAACATTTTCAGTTAATCCTCTTAAATGGAAAGCTAGGGATGAGTCTATCCATGAACTGATAATATAAGTATCGAAAAGAAAGAAGAGAACACAACGACTCGACTCAACCAATGGAGCGATTGATCTAAAAAGCATTTAAAAGTGTTATTATGTTCTCTACTATTATTATAATATTGTGTCAGACCTCCGATCAAATATAAATCCAAATGATGTCAACGCCAACAATACATAAAAGAACAGAATTAAAGCGTTCAGATGTGAGAACCGAATCAATGGATGATCGGTAACGATATAGAAGCCAACGGCAATCAAAAACCCGTGAGTCATACAATAGAACTGTTGCCAAATCGGAATATAGGGGTCATATCTGTCCAGTGGTGCGTACGGATCAACTTCTGGAATATCTGTTAAGAGTCCAGTCCTCGGTTTTCCTAATTAACATTAAATTTAAAAGAAATGCATTAAAATCTACTTATTATAAAAAAGAGTGCTTAGAAAATTGCAAGGTTATAATAGAGAATAATATAAAATAGAATACCTGGAGCCCAACCGGGACCATAGAATAGAGCTTTCATTTTATCGGTGAATCCGTCCATTTCTTTGAATTTGTGCCAAACGGTCTGATAGTAGTAATAAAAGTGTAGAGTTGTTGTGTCGTATGTCTTATAAGGTTCAGTAGTTGTGCCGAATGCAATCTTTTCCTCCTCGGCCTGATATGTGCCAAAGATTCTGTCCCATATCATAATCAGCGCACCATAATTCTTATCAATGCAATAACGATTTTTACCATGATGAACTCGGTGTTGGCGGGGAGTATTTATAATATACTCAATTGGTCCCAAATGACTGATCACTTCTGTGTGGAGCCACACCTGATATATCAATGAGAACTGCATGTGAACCAAGAGTATTGGTGGAGGAATTATTATGGCCAATGGTGTTGGAAAAAACTAAGATATTATATAAGACAACATTTTTAGTATCAAAATGTTTTGATTAATTTCTTAAAATAAATCGAATAAAAGTAGAATTAACACAATTGGAACAATTGGAACAATTGGAACAATTGAAACATGCATCATTTTCTTGGCTTTATCTTTAAAGTTTAAACATAATTCAAAGATAATTTTTTTAATGGTTTTAGATATTTGATGATTATCTTGTTAATTTACCTCATAGATAACAAGATCAATGAGAGTGTCTCTCAGTGTTGTGGAGACGTCTATATCAACTGCGTTATGATGGAACTGATGACTGGCCCAGAATATGTTGATCTCATGCAGTGACCGGTGCACCCAATAGTAGATAAACTCTACCAACAGTAAGGATAGTATCCAGGTCGAGATACATGTCTTGGGCAGATCAACAATACGGTAGTTGTCGTATAGGAAATAAAATAGATTTAAAACTGTTCCCAATAAGAGGACTCTATAATGAGGAAGACATGAGAAACATGTGACTACATTTAGAGATTGATTGACAGATTGTACAAAACTTACCTCGCTACTACAAATAATAGTCCTGCTCCCAAATTGATGATAACATCTGTAGCTCTGGAGGCGCGCTTGCGTTGAAAGAATCGGATCATTTGCTCGATTGATAACAATAGTGTAAACGCAGGCATTATCTTCGCATTCATTTGTTTCCATTCGTTATTATAACGAAATAATTCATTTCATTAGTTTTATAATAATTAAACTTTTCTTAAGTGACAAATGTTTGTAATAATAATAATAATAATAGAAAAACTTAGAAATTTCTGTTTTGGAATATATTTTTTTAAGAAAAAAATCTTTGAAAAAACTATATGAATAAGTTATATGATATAACTTATATCTGTCAAAATTATCTAGGCTTTTTCAATAAGATATTAGTGCTGATCAAATGATCTCTGAAAGGAAATTGTGGTATATATTCCCTTCCCTTCCCTATTAACCATTTCTGCTTTAAATAAATTTGGAAAAACTGAACAAAATATATAAAAAAACTGAATTCTTACTTACAGTTTAAACAATTTTCAAATGAAATTAATTTTTGAAAAATTTTCAAATATTTAAAAGTAATTGAATAACAAATGAATGATAAATGAATGATAGTTTTGAAATGAAACCAAAGAATATTTTTAATGATTCAAATGAAAGTCGAAATTCCAACAAATTTTAACACAAATTCTGAAGAAATTCTTTATAACTTTTTTAAACATTTTTTTAAAAAAAAGTAGACTTAAAGGAAAGACTACTTAAGTCAAACTTTTAAACTCTACCTGGACTTCATAATTGGGAACGTCATTAGGGTTGAGATAAGCCGAACTGTTTGGTGATATCAAGTAAAACATCCAACCGAACTGTTCCAGAGCTCCGTTGAGAAACGCATTACCACATGAGTGAAATGCATCGACAGAAGGCTTTGTCGAAGTTAGCACAGGTGTAATCGCAGAAATTAAGGATGTATTCAACATTTTATTAAATTCTTTTTAAAAAAGTCAACTGAATCTACACTGGGATTCCGCAATTCTCCAAGAAAATGATAAGCTGGTAAATTGGCAAGGACAAACTTTTAAAGAGATATAAAGTGAACAAAAGTGACTCAAACTCTCAAACTCTCAAACTCTTTAATTTTAGGAAAACATTTTTCAAATAAATTCAAATTTGCTGTTTATTCTGGAGAGGTTTTCACTCATTTTAATAAAACGATCAAAAGCTCGAAATCAGGTCAGAGACTGTCCTTTTAAAGGGAGAGCCAGAGTGAGAGAGAGTGAGAGAGTGAGTGAGTGAGTAAGAGAGAGAGAGAGAGAGACTTTAATTGAAAAGGAAAAGGCATTTCAATTCTCTCTCCGGCACTTTTTCCATTCCTGAATACCTGTTTAAAACATTAACAGTAAATCATATAAAAATTAAGAGCAAAACAAACAGATATTTGTGTTTAAAGTTTAAATATTTAGGAAAAATTTAACGAAAAATCTTTTTTCTCTTATCTCAAAAGATCTCTGATTTTTAATCCGTTTTAACGTAAAATCAATACCTGAGCTCAAAGATCTGCTCAGGTGTTCCTATTAATTGAGTTTAGAGGTACCGCTCCCGGCACTGGTATATTGAATTTTATTTTGGAAGCACTGATTAATTTATTGTTTATTATAAGTTTTCATAAAAGATTAAATATTGTGTAGACATTAAAATTGACACCAAAATTAACATGATCGTTTATTGTTATACAAAAAATAAATATTTATATAATGTGTGCATACATTGATTAATGAAATAACACTGATTTTAGGCGTTACAAATATCTGTATATAAATAATCTGTTAAACTATCATGTTAATCATATTAAATATGCTAAATATTAAAAGGAAGTGAAGTTAAAATTTACAAAATTGTTTGCATAACAATTGTAGTCATTCCTTAAATTTAATTCTAGTATTCTATTAATTTACATTTCTTAGCAATAATTCAATTTATGCATGGTAACTCTAAAACTTATTATTTAATCAAAAATATACAAATTTGTTTATTTTTCAATTACCTTAAATATAATATTATATAAAAATATTGGAGAAAACTTTTTTTCATTACTTAAACCAATTTTTTAATTTTTTTATTTGTTTTTATAAATATTTCTTTAATTAAAAATAAATGTCTGATATGATATGGTTTTAGATAAAATATAAAATACTTAAGTAGTTTTAAGTCTCATTTTTAAATAAGGCAATTTTAATTAAGGCAAATTATATGCACCGGATGCTTGTCTTAAAATTGGTCTTTTATTTCCTAATGTATATAATGCTATAAATAAATTACCATACTCAAATAAACTTTACTAATCCTAACGACTCTTTATTTTGTAGGCATCCTGTTTATAGTTATCTAGCTAAGTTTTGTATTACTCATTTATCCTGTTTATGTTTTGAATACTTTTACAATGTGTAACCCTTTGCTATAAATTGAATGTAAATCTCTAACTATTTCATAGTCTGTCTTATATAATAGTGTGCACACTATGTTCTCTACAGAGTCTGTAGAATCTAGACTATTGTACTTGATCAAATAAATTTTTGTGACTACCAATTCAATGTTTTCATCATTATTTTAATGCATTCAATTTTAAAAAGTTGTAAAAAAAATTTCAAATGAAGTACCAAGATAATTCCTTCATTAAAACTTTTGGTTAAATTTGTTTTAACTAAATTTAAAGATTCGACTATATTTTGTGCCGATTTATTGCAATTTCTCTTCACATGTACTCTAACCAAGAATTTTGTTCATAAATTGGTGACCATTTTTTAAAATCTTATCGGTTATTATCGGTTATTATCGGTTATTATCGGTTATCATTTATTATCGAATATATTTGAGAACAAACTATCGATTATTTATTGTTTTAAACAAAATTTTTAACTCATTGTTTGTTTTGTTAAACTCTAAGCAATAATTGATTGACTGCTAATTCAAGTGATGTAAACATTTAAAGTTTGAAACACTTATCTATAATATTATCATTGAAATAAGCAAGGTTGTCACACAATTGTTATAAATAATTAGTGGCTTTAAATCTTAAATATTTACAATTACTTAAGAATTTGAAATTCTTTTAAAATAACCTTATCTTTATAAATATCCGTATCCTCTAACATAAATAGCAAGATAAGTTAGATTCACATTTTATCTTAATAAAAACCAATTCTGTAATGAAATTTGTTTCTCTGTTTGAGGCAAAACATATGATTAATACATTTCAGAAGAATTTGAGTCAAGCCTTTTTCTAACGAATAGAATGAAATACAATTAATCTTTGCTAAAGTTATTCTGTTTTATTATATAACTTATATGTATATCACGTGATACTTATAATCGATTTTCTGGTGAAATATAAGTAAACAAAACCCAGAATATTGTATACAATTATAACTTTTTGGATTTAAACTGTTGTTAATACAAGTTTGCAACCGTTACAAACCGTTACAAAAAGTTTCCACTTTTATTTTATAATAACTTATTACTTATAAATCTTTTGTTACAATTTTAAAAGGATTTTCGTTCATAAATGAAGTGAAGACCCGTTTCCGTTAATATTTAATTTAAATACTCTAAGTACTATTAACAGTACTATTAACAGTTTTTCAGTTCTCTCAAACCAATCACTTTAGTTGTGTTTTGTCTATTTTTTTGTGAAGTAATCAAATCAAAATGAAAATCAAATTTTGTTTAATAATTATTATAACTTATAACTCGTAATCAAATTAGTAATTAATTTAGAATTTATAATCACTTATTTAACACAAAATTTTTGTTTTATTCAATAAGTGTTTAAATATTTAAAAGTGATATCTCTTAAAATAAAAATTTTAGTATTAATATAACAGAACTACAAATTTTAATAACACTTAAATACATTTCAATGAATCCTCTTTTCAGTGAAGAATAACTATAAGATCTTCTTTTCACCAAATCTTCAATTTTTGACAAAATATTACTTCTATAGACTGTCTTTTCATTTGTAATTTAAGTATTAATGAAATTCTTATTATATTTGACAATAAATGATCATGGTATTAGTAAGACTATACAACATTTTCATTTCTGATAAGAATTTATTATAAAGAGCTAAACGACTGATTATATTGTTCTTTACATTAAGAGTGTCAGCGTTTAAGTTCTTGTTATCAACTGTTTTATTACCTGGACAACACTTTTGTGTGGGCACACATTCTCTTTACTCAATTAGTGTTTTATTGTTCATTTGTGTGTTTTTTATTTGTTTTATAGAAATACAACAAAATTTTTAATAACTTTGCCGTTAATAACGAGTTTTAATAAAATTCATTATTTAATAAATATTTTATTTATAAACTTTTGTATATTTTTTGTAAAGACTTTTAATAAAAGAAAACTATTACTAATGTTTATCATTAAAATAAGAAGAAATAATTTCATGAAAATTTGTGTAAGTTTAACTGCTTATAATTAAATTGAGCATGATAATCAATTGATGGATGTTTTTTATATTTATTGTCGTAAACTTATTCATTGAATATTGTGTTTCACAAAAACTACAAAATAATTAGTGAAGTAAAACGGTGTTAACAATTATTCTGTGCGAATACCAGAAGAATGTATTGTTTTTGCGGTGAAGATTTGTATATAAGTCGGGAGCAAAAGAAAATTAACAAGCAAATAAACCAACAGTTAAAAATTGCTAAAAAGGTGTCTCGACATGAGCTTAAACTACTATTATTGGGAACCGGAGAGTCCGGAAAAAGTACTTTTGTTAAACAAATGCGGATCATTCATAACAGTGACTATTTTGACAAAGAAAGGAAAGAATATACACAATATGTTTACCATAACGTCATAATTGCCATTCAGTCTATAATCGAGGCAATGGATAAATTGAATATCAAATACACAAATGAAGAGAACGTTGAAAATGCATTACTTTTGAATGCAATTCACGTCGACTACAAATCAATACAAATGACTCAATTGAGTAATGATTTGGTGTCCGCTATCAAACACTTGTGGTTCGATTCTGGAGTTCAAAAGTGTTATAATCGTCGCAATGAATATCAATTGAGTGATTCCGCCAAATACTACTTCGATAGTATTGACAGATTGTCAGCACAAGACTATGTGCCAACTCGTGAGGACATACTCAGAGTTCGTATTCCAACCACTGGTATCAATGAATACACATTTGAATTGAGTGCCGTTCGCTTCAGAGTTATTGATGTTGGGGGTCAGCGGTAAGGATTACCCATTCACTACCCATTCACTACCCATTCACTACCCATTCACTACCCATTCACTACCCATTCACTACCCATTCAC
>JAQFZM010000624.1:0-28114 GCA_034695785.1 Galumna obvia
GTGTTTTTAAGCAATTTTGGGTCATTTTCAACCCCCCCCCCTTAGCTCGGACCAAAATACCCCCCTTGGACCTCGGTCTTTTGCCATCCCTGCTATTACCAAGTTCATTAAAAAATCATACCATTTAATAGTCGATATGTAACTAATATTTGACCTTTCCCTATACGTTGTATCATGATTAAACTCTATAATAAAAAGATACTGACCAATGACTATCAATTATTGTTCATATTTTCAAGCGCGCACTTTAAAAATTCCGAATCTAAAGTATAAGCAAATATTCGACACACTTTGACTGAAAACTAACCTTGTATCATTTTTATAGTTTTATTATAGTTACTATTATTTCATTTTTTTAAATTAATGTTAAAATTAGTTTAAAATTTAAACTTTAAATTAATTAATGACTTATTTTACGATAATTTAAGTAAAGACTTTAATAAGAATTCATTCATTTTAAAGATATTTGACTTCTCATGAATTATATATTGTTTTTGAATTATATATTACTTTAAAATATGGTTCTAAAGATCATCAAATGAATAGTTAGTAAAAGCAATTAGTGCTCTTTCAGTACCCATTCTGTGCCTACTCAGTGCCCACTCTTAGTCATGATTTTATGTTTTTCTACGAATTTCTGTTTTGCGTAATAATAGATTCGAGGAATTCTTCTCCAGAAATCCTTAATTTCAGATAATATATAATGGAGTGAAAGGAACGGTCGAACAGTCACTACAACTGTTCACTATTATTAGTGTATTAGTTGTACAGAAAAGTATTAAAGAGGTTTAGGTTTAGGTGAAAGCGTTTCTTCAGTAATACAACGAATACAACGAATTGGATACAAACCGACTCTTAAAGTGTTATTATATTTATTTTCTCAGCAGTTGTCAGACACTAAAGACATTGAGAGAGAAGTCGGTCTCCGATTCCTCATTTCGATTAGTTTTGTTAGGGTTGAGTGCTTTAGTATTTTGGCCTTTAGGCCTGTGTTAGACCTGTGTTAGTCCTGTGCCAAATGATCCGTAAAAATTATGGCCGCAATAAAACTACTTTTGGAAGAGACGTGAAGACCAGTATCGCCGTCGACATCAAAATTATTGTAGGCTTTGGATCAGTCCTCAGACTTCTGACAGTCTAAACAGTGCTCTGAAGAATAATGAGGGAAATGTGCCTTTACTTTAACCGTTTGCATGCAATTCACAACTGGATTGTGCCGTTGGGACACAAAGGGCTGATACAGTAGCTCTTCTACCCTAATGTAATAAATTGTCCTAGACCACAAAAGTGAGCAAAAGCTCAGCCTTTTAATGGCAAAGACCTAACCTTCCATCTCATAAAAAGCTTTACCTTTTAATTCGACGACAATTATTGACAGACTTATAGCCGGTTCTTATATAAAATGTTGTCAAACAATGCAATCTCTTTCTTATTCTGAGTGACAAACAGACAAAGAAAAGGAAATTCATTAACACATCTATAATCTCATGAAAAAAGCCTCAAATAATTCAATCAAAAGAAGTGAATGTGAGAACAGATTAGAAAAAATAGTGATAAATGTTTTGCAATTCTTAAGTCGAACTAACATTGAATACCATTTAATAGAGTCAACGAAATTTAAAAATATTAATTTTGTCCTCAATTTATAAAAAAATAAGTTAAAAGTGATTCATTGAAAATGAGATAATTTTAATTTGCGATTATTTGTAGTGAAAGTCATTATATGAGAAAATGAGAGATCAAATAAATTAATGGTTTTTAAAGGAGACTTCATTTTTCTTCGGACGTCTGCTATAATTTCTGCCTTAACTTAATTTATTGAAGGGAAGGGCCGGCACTCAGTTGGTGTGCATCCGAGACATTAATTATTTTTTCGGATATTTTATATATACTTTAGTTAAACGTTTGGAACAAAAATTGGATTCAATACAAAGAATGATTAGTGTTGGGTCCAAATCTGTTGGTTATGGGATCGGGTCTGTTGTGGCGGTGATGGATGTGCCGAAGCGAATCGCTATTCACGACTCGGATGTTATGCTAATCATTTGCCCGAAGAAACTGATTATTCATTTGGTGTTTGTCTGAGAGAAACTCCAATCGAAACAGATTTGTGTTCGGATTCTAATTAATGATGTTTTTGGAAATGTATCTCATTTTGTGTGAACACGAATTCAGTGTTTGAAACATATCATGAGCTGAGAGATGGTCGCAATTATACTTTATTTGGGATTTTTCTTTGCCTCCGGTGAGTGATTGTATTTGGACTGTGGTCTGGTGTTAGGCGTTGTGTACTTTGTCTTTGAGGGCTGTGCGAGGCTTTCGACCTTTAGATGTCAGACAATCGATTCACTTCTATAATAAAGAAGGGCTTTGAGTGAACACAACCGAAGAAAACTTTTAAGACAAACGGTTTGATGAATGGCAGGGGCCGTAACCTTCTTGACAGCCAGTTTGCTATGTATTTCTCAGTTGTTGTGCGCACTGATGGCTCTCTATGTGCTGCCACTCAATCATAATCAAACTGTTCCGAACCATTCAATATATGATGACTTAGAAATAGCTTATATTCCAAAGCATTCAATGCTTTTTGACTTTGATTTTTGATTATTTGTGTCGAAACATCTGTTAATTAAGTGTACAATCGTTGCACTCATGAAAACATTTAAATTATTTTTTTTATTCAATTCTCACTTTTGAACTCAATTTGTGGTCAAAAGTTATCCAATATTTTTCTTTTTTGACTTTCATTTGCTTTAAATGACTCTTTTATTCCCTTTCAATATAAACAAATGCATTAGATGTGACTCATTAGAAGTTATAACTTCTTTAATATTTAAAGGATTAAAACTTCAACTATTGAACTCTCGAATTGTATCACCAATTTATACCTTAGAAATCTGTTGTAATTTTGGTTCTTTACAAATCAAGAGTATCTAAAAATGCAATTTTCCTGAAATATGGCTAAATAAAAAATATTCTGCAATAAGCATGGCCAGTTTGAAAATTCTGTATTCTTTGTATTGAAATTTAATTATTAATATTAAGAAATGTCTGAGTTTTTAACCTTATTATCACCAAATCATGAATTTAATCCTTTGAACTCAAAGTAATTTATATATTCTATATATGAATGACAAAAGCTCACGATTTTTATGATATGATAAGTGCTTTTGATCATACTAATTTCAACATCTATATATTTTAATATTAATAATTCAAAATTAAGTTTTCCTTACAAAGAGCCTAGGATTTTCAGTCTGCTTATACAACTTAATAAAAAAAATCATCCTGATCAAAGTAATGGTTGATAAAATGGAAGTTTTATATCCAGAATTAAATCTTTAACAAAAATTTCCAAGGTATAAATTAGTAATACAATTCCATGTTTGTAGTTTTGAAGTGTTTCATCTTTGCATACATTAAAGAATTTACACTCAAATTAAGTGTTTCAACTCTAAAGCATTTGATTGAATATATAGTAATCAATATTTCAATCGACTATTTAAGCACTTCATCAGTAAATTATAATTGAAAATAACCTTGATAAATTTTCCAACATATATTTATGAATAGTTAGAAAAAATGTTTTAATGACTTTAAGTTTTCAAAAAATTGACCCCAAAATACATAAAATGATAACTTATTACTAATTATTTCACTTTTATTGATAATTATTTATTTAAAAAATCTTATCATGTTCCTTTTGTAAGTTAAGCTCATTGTTTTGGGCCACAAATGCTTTAAGTAATTTAAAATTGAAATAAAAAGATAAAACATTAAATGAATAAATGATTATTAAATAAGAATTATTTAATTCGTTTAAATAAGAGATAATTATTTAAAATAAATTTTGAAATTAGATAACCATGACACTAAAACTGTTTTGTATGCTTTTGCAACTTATAATCATATAAAATTAGCTTGTCCTGTTTTTAAGTTAGAAATCAAATTAACTCGATTAACAAATAAAGTTAAATTTTGCCAGAATTACAATTTTCGTATCATTTCTTATAAATTGAAATGTTTTTCATTTTTTGTTGCTTTAATTTTATTCAGTTTTATATATAATTGGAATAAAACAAACAATAATTTATACGAAATGAAAACAATTATTATAATCACAAAATAAATTTCAATTAATTTGATTTTAATTGAGTTAATACTAATAAAACTGAATTCAAAATCACTTTTATTTATAAACTGTATTAACACTTATAATAATTGTGTCAAATGTTTTCAAGGAATTTATCAGATTATCGCCGAAAACGATTTGTTAAATTACCGCAAAAAACATATCAATTATACTTTCCATCAGAACTGCCATCAAATTCAATGACTATTATTTCATTTTGAAAATTCAATTATACTTTAATTTTAATAAACAAAACTTTGTATCGCTCTCTATATGTATTGTATATATTACTCTCAATATATCTCAATATCTCTCAATCTCTCTATTATTGTCTGTATTTATCATTCATTTTAGTTTCACTTTAAAACATAATATTAATTTTGAGGTCATTTTTGTTGATTTAAATGATTTCAATTTAATGAATAATTGGAAGAAATTAATGGATTTAAATCAAAATAATTAATATTTAAAACATTGACTTCATTACAATACTTATGAAATAATTTATAATTTATTATAATTTATAATTCTTTAATATAATAACTCGAGATTTAAATTATAGTCGATTATTAGACCTCTAATAGGCTCTATAAAAGTCTGAGGAAAACTATTGAATATAAAGTTTAGATAATGTTTTAATGTTTTGTGTAAACACAATATGTGACTGAAAACCAGTGAACAGTGAGATATGAAACGTTAGGTTATTTTATTTTTATTATAAACTGTAACATTTAAAATCACTAAAATGAATGAAAACAATACTTGGGTTTCGTTAGAAAAGTTAAGTTTGGGTTTATTCTTAAACAATTTCAAAATTGATCAAGATTATTATAGAAATTTTTGGTTATGAATCAATAACTTATGATATATTTATTAACTATTCTTTTTTTTTAAAAAAAACTTTCAATTTTTATGTTATAATACTTTATTGTTATAAATAATTTGAAATAATTGAACCTTTCGTTTCAATTAATGTGAAGATTAAATAAAATGATTAGTTGTTATTATAAAGTCATGATTCGGTCATTAGTTTCTTCTAAATAAAACGTTTCTTATTTTATTTAATTTCAAAAGTAAGCAAAATATCAAAAATTATTAATGAAATAATATTTCATTTTTCTCTTCTTTTGGGTATAAAATAGTGCTTTAAATTTGTTTCCTTTAATTTTCTGTAGTTTTAATGAATTCGGAGTCATTTTTCTCAGTTTTTTTCATTGTTTTGACATCATATGAACTGTAAGTATAATTAAAAATAGTGGTGATTGCGAGCAAACAGTCATTTGTTAAGTCTACGGACTCTTTCCTCTCGAATACCAAAACTTCTGTTGAATAACAAATGATTTGAAATCAAAATTCAACATTAATTCAATTCATTCACAATTTTTAGTTCATTTTGAAAGCAACCGATTTATCAAAAGTTGATTTTTATTCCTTCCTTTGATTACTTTTAGTTGAGTTATGACCACAAATAGTTATGTCCTTAAAATTCTCACAAAAACTATAAAAATATATAAAACTATTTTAATTGAAGTAAACATTTTGCGTGTCTTTACTTTAATTTAGTGAAGAAATTGTCTAAATTTTAATATAAAGTTAATTAACAATTAATAATATAATGGGAAAAATCAAGTCTTGTTTAATGGGTTGAGCCCTAAGGTTTAAGTAGCAAAAAATAATCTATCAAATCATTCTTTGCTCAATCATTAGACGAGAGGAATATATGAAATGATAAAATGTTTTTATATTACTTAATATTACTTATAATATATTTTAATTTTCTTTTTAATATATTGAATATAATTCTCATTTTTCATCAAATGTTGACTTCAAAATTGAAAAACTAATCATTCATTAGATTAACAAAATTCTCATAAATATTCTGTTAAGAAGTTAACAAAAAATCATTGGAACGGCACTTATCCGACAGAATATGTGTTTCCCTTAAAACTGATTTTTTTATTAATACTTAAGATAATATCCTAAAGGCTTCAAATATTTCAAATATTAAGTCTCATTAAGTTTATATATCGTCTATAATTGTAAACTATTCGGGAATTTATTCTCATTTTTAAGAGAAAAAATGCATTAAATTTTTGTTGGCTCTAAGATATTAAATATAATATACACTGAAATCGTGTAGAAATGAAAATTGTATTCACATTTAAAATATTTGAGATAAATATCTTGAATCAGGTTTCAAATATACTTCAGATATGAAACTTCTCTTCACTACTTATTAAGATTTCATTTAATTTTGATTATTAAATATTAAGCCATAAATTATATTTAAAACATATATTATTTAAAGGCAATGGCTTCGAGTCATTTCAATTTTAATACTAATTTAAGAAACGAGAAAATCGTTTACTTTTAAGAAATATATTTCACTTAATTTACAAATAATTCAAACGTAGTTTTACTTTGAATTTTGGAAATAAAATAAAATATAATATAATTGTAATTAAAATAAGTGAACAAAGAATAGCGTTAATAAAAATTCAAATCATAACTTTATTTTGGATCCAAACACTAAATACTCGTTTTTCAGTTGAATTTTTGTTAATATTAAGTCTTATCAAAGAGAGGCCTAATTATGATAGCAATACGTGCTATGAATTTGTGGCAAAACTAACACTTATAGTGAATTGAAATATGTTTTGATTACTTTATATCATTTATATCCACTCCGATGGCGAACTGTTCCCCAGAACACCATTAGAAGGCCTTTTCCCCTCAGGACTGACAGAAAATTAATGAATTTTATGTTCATTTTTCATTTGTTGAACTAATTATAGTTATTGACTTCATTTAAAAAAATTATTGATTAGTCGGTACTAATCGAGGCAATAGTTGTTTGCCATTCGAGCCTTTTTTGACAACTAATCGTCAGTTATTTTCATTAAACAGAATCGCAATCAAAAACTTTACAATTGTATGACTGCTCTATCACTCTATCACTCAAATTATACCGACTTTTAAATAACTGACTTCAATACAAACCGAATCATTCGATATACAGATATATCTATTCATTTAAAATAACTTTTTTCTTGAATTAATCTCAACTTTTTTTCTTCTTTTGATTAACAACAAGTAAATTAGCATGATCAATTTAATCTAAGGCAAATATTTGAACAGATATCTCATACTTTAATCAACTGATTAGTCATTTAAATAATTTATTCGAATTTAATAGAAAGAAAAAAGTTTGAAATGTCTTTAAAATGGTTTTAATCTAATATATTAGTTAACGATTAAAACAAAAAAAAGAGAACTTTTTCAGTAAAATAACGAGTGATTAAAATCTATATCTTTAGGGAAAATAAACTAATTTTCTAATAATTATAATTTAGAAGAGACGCCAGTGCTCTCACTTTGGAGCAATAGTACCGCCGGAGCGAACTATCACTGGATTGAAGGCATATCCTTTTCGAAGGGAAAAATACATAAACCATTATTTTTAGCGATACTAATGACGGCTAATAATAAATTTTTTGTTGGGCTGCCATTACTGCCATTAACAGCGCAATTAAACTTCCAGTGAATCTTCCAGTGCTCACACAAACCAAGAGTTGGCGAACTGTGCAGATAAGGCCCAGCGATGGTGTGAACATGAATAGAATTTTGGTGCAAAACATTTACATTTAACTATCATTATGTAAACTACTGGCAGTCACACCAAAACAGTTGAAACACAAGACTAATGAGATATTGGTATCCCATTCGGAACTCTACTCTACTCTTCAAACTGAGTGCACAGAATATTCTTATTTGCATTACATCTAATCAAATGATGACTCTATAAAATTATTTTAATAATAGTCTCTTATAAAGTGAACCAAAAAACAAAAAGTAAAGTAAAAGCTTTTTAAATAATCAAACGCTAATGGTTTGCATTACTGTCTCTCACGAATAGCACTACTTTTTATGTAAAACTAATCCCCAAAATGAAGAGTATTTCGTATTAACTATACTATCATTTGTATGCAAAATAAATATCATGAAAACAATATTCAATATTTATTCCTTCAAAAAATCTAACAAAAAATTTTCACTAAAAATCAATAATATTTTCTCAATTAATCAATCATTTGTTTGAATGAAATATTGATTTTTATTTCAATATTCGCTATAAATTTGATATTTTGACGAAAATGTAAACACATTAACAAAAATACTCATCAAATGAATTGAGTATCAAAATATTTGTCACTTTTATTCTGACAACATTTCAATACTAACTTATTATTATAACTCATAAAACAGATTTTTTAGAATTTATTTTATAAAAAGGAATGTATTTACCAAAAGGTGAAAAATTTTGACAAATTGCTAAAAGTATGTCTTATCGTTTCTTTCCGGCCCTTTCCTTCCCTATTAGCCCTTCTGTTCGCTTTCTTTTTGTACCGCAAAAGAACTGAAATAAATGAACACAAATTTTAAGCTCTGATTGTAATGAAAAATAGTGGAAATGGATTCAAATATAACAATAAGTATACAAATGACAAAAAAGCGATAAAAATAACGAAAAGAGCGCCCAATAAGTTCTTTGATTCTCATACACAACAAATAATTTATCGGCCAATCATTGTTCGCACAATTTATGTTTCGCTTCGTATTATCCAATATATGAATTGTATTAAATAAATGTACGGTCGCACAGAATATTCCGAGCAAAAAGTGTCGTTTCGTAGGTTTTCATCTCGCATAATTAAGTTTTGTACCCAACAACACATTTATTATAATGTATGGGGACTCATATCTAACCCAATTTCTCTCTCTCTCTCTCTCTCTCTCTCGACGGTAAGGCTAAGTCTCAGAAGCATTGATCAAATAATATAATAAATTTTGACGCATATGTTAACAAGTAATTGATTATTACAAATGAATGATTGCGAGAATATTCTCAATACTTTGTGACATAACTTTCAATCAAAAAAATCGTATCAATCATTAGATTTGTTGCGACACTATTTTCAATAAATTAATGAAATAAATTTTTAATCGAATTAATTAAATATAACCGAAAAACTATTTCTTTAATTATTTATTCCTATCATTAATAATAGTAATAATAATAATAATAATAAGAACTCATTCATAGCACAAATTGTTGGCATTAATAGCAGAGACAGCCAAACATGTGTTCCAACTAATCGACATTTAGTCTTCACTCTGTGTTTAGACTTTTTTCGTCTATTATATGAACCGACTTTTCACTCATCTCTCATTCTGAGTGCCAGAGCGAGCGCTTCGGCTTTTGATAATCTTGTCATCCGTTGCAGTGGATGTGCTCTCAAGGGATGTTCTCTCAAGGGATTGATTCATTTCATGTTTCTATTCTTTGTAAACCTAACTCTACTCAAACCTAATCGTATCTTTTATTCAATATTGAATCTAAACAACGATATATTCTATTATATACTTAATATATAAATATTACTTTACTTTTGACTCAATATTAAACAAAAAAATTAAGAAAAAAAATCAATATTTTTAAGAAATATTCAAATTTGTTGAGTTATTAATTATAAGTACCTTGGTATTTGACAAGTAAATGTCAGAGAGATCCTGACTGTCTTCATAACTACTGCAGAGGAAGTGAAGTGAATATAAAAGAAGTAAATCCTCAGTTGAAGTGATGAAAAGCTAAAATTGTTCCGACACTGACTGACTGACAGACAATAGCATTATTGGGTTCGCACCGATACCTCACATACAGAGAATCACTGTTAGTAAGAGTAGAGATCCTCTGATTTTACTTTTGAAAGCACTTTTATAATGGTTTGAACGCTCCAGAAATCATTGTTTAAGTGATTTCCTATCCTTTCCTATCCATAAAAATTTGTTTCGCAAATCATACGATAGACTCTTAAAGATTGATATTCTATTATATTAAGCCATTAGTTATGACATCACTTTACGCCGCTTTCCTTAGTTTTCAAACATGAAATTAACTTAAATTCAGTGAATCCTTATTTCTTAAATTTGATACAATATTATAGAGAAGAAGTGATTTACGTTTAAGTCGTGGGTTATAATTATAAATCAATTAATAATATTTAGTTAAAACTTATTAAGGCATACATTTAAGGGGTAATTATAAACGATTAATGAGTTCTATGGGAAGAATTTAAATCCGTTTCACAGGAATTTTCCTACACTTTTCCAAAACTCATTTAAATAATAAAATCATTTAAATTTGAATCGAAATTTAGTTAAAAAAAATGAATTTCAATGAAATTTATTTCTATAAATAAATTACTTATTTATACGAATATTTAAATTTCTATTATATTTATATTTTTTAAAATTCTTATTGGAATTAAGGCTTAAGAAACTAATCCAGAGCTCAAAGAGAGGAAAATCAAAGAATTGAATATAATTTTAATTTTATTTACAGGAACTCATTCTTCAAAAACGTGTAACTCATTGGATATGTATTTCTTGTTTGACATATGATTATGTATTTCTAGTAATACATATCTGAAATATACATAGAATTATGCGGTCCTTCCATACAATTGCATACAATTCGGTAGCGTTTGGAGTGAAGGCTGTAATAGTGGTTGAGGCGATCATAAGTGTCATTTGCTTTTGCCTACATTTCCAACAATAATAATAAGTCCTAATAATAATGGCTTTTCTTTTGTGGTGAGTCCCGATTCTAAGACCAAACTGTGGAACACAATGTAATCGAGTATTACAAGAGAGTCGAGTTGTAATTCGGATGAAAAGAGCGACACAACAAAACCTGAGCACAGAATAAATGTATGAGCGGTTCGGACAATCATATTATAGCTGCGGCACATTTACCTTAGACTAAGAAAAGGCCTTTTTTGTTGAAACTGCCATTCGATTGTGTCGATTGTGATAATGTGTGATCTCTACAGCAAACCATCCGTGCAAACCTTGCAAACCATGCAAACCATGAAAACCGTTTTACGAACAGCTTTTCGTATATTTGGAATATGAAAAATCTTTGTTAGACTGTGTTAGGGCTGATCTCTTCAATACCTTGTTTTGTATATTGAATAGCAGTGATTGCAAAATAGCACTACAATTGGCAGTAGTGCTCAACCATTACCTATAGAACTATTGGTGCCATTTATATTGATGTCATTGATGTGTCGGTACCATTTGATAGATTGTTGGCCCCCAACAAACTGTCACATTCTGTTTGACGTATGGCTGCACCGCTTCAATACAACTCTAATACAATTCAAATACAACTAATTCTAGTTTTTAAGTCTATAGCGAATCATATTTACTGTAATTCGTTGACTAATGCACTCAAAGCCTAATATAAAGACTTCAAAGAGTGGCCATTAGTCTATCCCTTTGAATATATTAACTTATTTTTCTCCCAAATATTCCATTCCTATAGTTTTTTATGTTTAATATCTAAAAAGTGTTAACTCATTTAATTTTATGTAAAATATTTTTCAATTTTAGACTAAATTTCGGTTTTGATTTCAAAATTGTTGAAAATATTTATGAAAATATTTTGAGTTTTTTTTAACAAAACAGTTGAGAAACAAACACAAGTTATGCATAACTTAGAGAAGAGGCAAGAATTCAATCTCTGTCTCCACTCTATTGACTCTAAACTATGAGAAAAATGTTTAAAAAATTATAATTAATTCTTTTCTGTGAATCGTTTTATTTCAATAATAAACGAAAAGTGTTTTCCAAAGCATTCACTCGTTTTAGTGAAGCGAACGGACAGCCAAAGGAAAGGCTTTAGTCCTGATTTTTGTGGAATTCTTTTTGATAGTCTCTTTTCAATGGGTTTTTCATCTTTTTTTGCACTCGAGTAATGTCAGGCATGCGATCTATTTTTGAATGTTGTGCACAGAAGAAGAAGTTGTATACATTATTATGGCATAGACTCTATCATTGTATTGTATGATATGCTTCTATACACAGCATAAGATTAATGGGACAGTTGTGCACATTTCAGACTTCATCTAATGTTATACTTCACTGTACTCGTATGCCTTCCCTGTCATCCAAAGTGATTAATGGAGAATAATTTTTGTCTATTTCTCCAAACAAAATATATGGCGAAACCCTCTCTTCTTATCTCTCCATCATTTCAAATATGTCTTCCGAAACAGAATATTTTGACTCTTCTTTTTATATCCTTTCATTAGAACAACAAACCGATACAATATCTCAATAGTTGTCCATTCATTCACTTATTCTTATTATTAAATGTAATTTCATTTGCAATCATATCATTCTTTTAACTACTTTTCAATTAAACAAAACAAAATCGAATTCCATTTCAATAATTTTTTTTCAAATAATAAAATTATATCGAAATTTAATCAAGGAGAAAAATTTCATTTTTAGACTTTTATTATTAAATTCCTGAACTTAAAAAAAGATACTTTTAATGATTTTTGTCTTAAAAATAATGTGTAATTTTATCGGAGAACTAATTTGACATTAATTATAGTAATGGAAAATATCAATAAAATATATTTTATGTAATAAAACAATTTTTATTATAACTTATTATAAGACAAATTAAATCATAAACTTTGTGGTCATTATATCATAAAATATGTGATTTTTGTTTGTCTCAATGTTTATATGTTCTACTTATCAAAGATTGTCTCTTATAATAGTTTCCCTCGAAATCACTTATCGAAAGGAACTCATATTTTGTGCGAAATTATTGTTAGTGAAATAGCAATAAAAATAGAAGAGCTCTAAATCGCGATCAGAGAACTGTTTTTACTTTTATTGTTAGCGAAAATAACTCGAAATATATCGCAATTTTGTTTACTCAATGTTTTATGTTTGGGACAGAATTCAAGTCTTATTTTGTATGACCATTGACTACATGTGCTTATGATATACGATGGCATACAAATAGCAAATAAAAACAGTTTTCATCAAAGAAAGAGCTCAAGATTTCCGAAACCAATGATATGCTTGAGCTGAGAGACAGCGCTCTGTTTTTGATCACAAATGATAGTTCTCTCTCTCTCTCTCTCTCTCTCTCTCTCTCTCTCTCTCTCTCCTCTATCTATCTTTTCATTGCAATATATTCTGTGTTTGCGTTTAATATTTTTCATGCATTCCTGAGTTTTTATTACAGACATCTCTCATATCTTATATAACATTATATTTATTTTTATATATATTTTTCAGTTCTGTTGTTCTCTGCAATAGATTATACTTTATGTGAAACACACTCTCATTATTATTGAGAAATATCGCTATTTTTTACAGTTTTGCTTTGGGTTGTCGTTTATTTTCAATATTTCATTTATAATTTAAGGATGTGTTAAATAAGATAAGTCAGGTTCCCTTCTCTCTCACACTTCTCTATTTGAGTTTTTACCCAAAATTGACAAAAAATAAACATTTCTAAAAACACATTTATTCGTTGATTTAAGAAATGGAATAAACTTTTCTAATATTATTTATTTATTTATTTATCGAAGTTATGTCGGCCTTAAATCGCCATTTCTTTATAAATTTACTCGAAATACATAAACTCTAAAATGATATAAGAATTCTAATAAAGAATAAAAATCACAAAAAAGTTATACCCCTGGTGAAAATACTTAGTATTTGTTTGTTGATATGCCTTTGCAAGGGTAGAGGACATCTTTCAATATGAAACTCAAATAAAGTTATTCGTCAATATTTTTAAATTTTTTGGGTAAATATAATGAGATCTCAATTATTAAAATTCTCGAAATAAATTAATGATTAATAGAGCGATCATTTGTAGAGTAATAATATTATTATATTCTGTGCGTAGATTTTGTTGTTTAAAGTGATTATAATTGCAATAAAAGTCTATTCTATGCCATCAAATGTTTGCCTAATTTATTCCTCTGACTCTAATGAGTAATTTGGGTGAAAAGCAATCACTGGTTTGCGATCGACTTTGGGTTATAATTGCAGCTCAAACCAGTGCTCATCAAAAATTGATGACATGAATACTGTGACAGTAGTTTTGAACCACATATTGGCCAAACACTACCTTCACATTATGCACTCCATTCACTATTCATTTAAATTATTAATGAATACTCGCTATAAAAACTTTATATAAGATATGTATAAAACACTTATACAAAACATAATACACTTTAATATACCGTTAGTTGTGTTTTATTTTTGTCAAAAATTTAATGCTTTTAATATTTATTCGATAATAAAAATTTTGTGTTTAAAATTGTCAAAAACCACTTTTGATTAATTTTATTATTCTCATCAAAATAATAAAAATAGCATGATACTTTTTTGTATTCGAATAAATTATATTCAATAGTCTTTGAAATATAGTTATTCAACAAAATTCTATGTTTTTTTAATTATAATATTTTTGGAAACAAAAATTACTTAATTTGTCTAAAAATGTGATATAGTTGAGAAATTACGTTGCTAGCTCAATTGCATATTTATTCAAATAAAATCTATTGTGTATTCAAAAACTATCCGCTGGTCTTTTGGACGGACGTAAAAGACCCTTAAATATATGAATTTTTTGTTATGATTCATATATGAATAATATAGACATCAAATATGAATTAGAAATTTATTCAATGGAAACACCTTTACGTTTATGGCATAATTTGGTCCTCAAAATAATACACAATATATAGTGCTGTCCTCCTCTACCATATAATCAACATTAATATGAGTTTGCAGTAAAAAATGTCTTAATTAGTAACTGAACCAAATGTGGTCTCATTTGAACTAATGGTGAGATTATGGTTTATATGACTGACTGTTAAAATTCAGCCCAAAATATATTTTGACGGTTTTTCTCTGCTTTTTATTAGAGTTAGAGTAGGTGTGACTCAAACGTGATGTTTAACTAATTGTCATACAATACAACATAAAATTGTCGACTAAAGTATTGTTACATTAAAAAAACAAAATTAAGTGAATTTCCCTTTTATTGAACATTTTATGAATGCAATACAATGCAATGATGTTCACCACCAGTTCAACCCTAACCAATAAAACCCATGCGTTCCAAACCACTTATTCAACTAATATACTCTATTTGAACCATTAGCTTACCAAGTACAATTTTAACAATTTTGCAATTATTTTGCAACATTTTATAATTATTTGAAAAAAAACTGCCATTAATTTTATAGAAATTTCTCATAAATCGATAACCTTGGCTATTTCATTGAATCGAATTATTTGAACATCTCTGGAGATTGAATTTTTTTGAAGTCATTTCTAATGAGAACACTTTTGACATATAATTAGCCAAAAATTTAAATTAATATTTTCTATATTTCTGTCGATTTTATGATAGTTTAATGAATTTCTGTTAATAATCATTAATTACTATTATTTCAATATTTGCCTTTTTTTGCGTTCAATTAATACTGAAATTGAAAAATCAATAAAAGATAAGTTTTACTGAAATAATAAATTTAATATTTTTTGAATATTATATAAAAGTTATTTATTATTCTTTTAAACAAATCTTTGTTTGTTTTTTGATTGAAATTTCTTTTCATTTGTAGTTTTAATCAAATTATTAAATGATTTATGAAAATAATTCATAACATTTATAATCGATAACTTAATTGAATTGTAGTTTTGTGTCCTTCAAATTCAAAGTTAAACATAATTGAAAGGAGTATTCAAAAGCTATTCTCTAATTAAGTTTTCCCTTTTTCTGAATACATTTTTTTAAAAAATAAGTGAAGGCCTCGTATTTTGAAAAATAAGTTATGATTTATTGATATGTTTGTAAAGTATTGTATTTTTAATCACTTTGTGATAGATTTTACTCATTCATTATAAGTGGTCTTTGAATCAAAGCCACAAAATAATGAGTAATAAATTATTAATCAAATTCTATGACTAATCTTTTATTGATTATAGTCTGAAACAAACACTAAAATTAAAATATGAAAGAAATATTAATTCCGTTTCTTTAGAGAGAAATTAAAGAGAAAAAAAGTAATTAATTGAAAGTATGTTAACAGACTTTTCAGTTGAGTTCGTAATTTCATTCAAACATTTTTTAAATGAAACAAAAAAATATATAATAATTCAAATGAGTAATGAATCAAAGAGTAAGGGAATGAAAAATAAAATGATTAATGATTTTTCCAGTTATTTTAATGTGTTTTTTTTCGTAACAGACAGTGAATGCGATTATTTGAGTATAGGATGAAAAAGAGTGTTGCCAAGGGGGGAGTGTTGGGGGCACCACTTTATATATAATACTAATTTACTTCAGTTTCATTTTTTTATAAGTTATAACCCAAAGGATGGAAAATATAATAATCACTTTTAAAATCTAAATTTAAAAATTAGAAAATATACTAGGATACAATAAGGCATAAGAGGGCACAAATATTATGCAAATGTTTATCATATTTTGATACATTTAAAAACTAACTTTTTGTACACTTTTGGTAATACAAAAAAATTGATGTCGTGCTTCGCTCTGATGGACGAATGGATATTCAAATTTAGAAATTATATAAAATTTAATGCAATCCTTGTCTTAACTTAAGGTTGCAAATAGTTGTGGAATTACCAGGTAATTTGAGCCCACCTTTTCCTCTGTATTAGTAAGGTAATTTTTTTGATAAATCATATTTTTGTTTAATGTTTAACAATGAATATAAAAAAAAAATAATTAAATTTAAGAGACAAACCTAATTAAATGTTCTAGATCTCCAAATGATAGTCTTCGATCTCAAACAGAGAGTGCCAAGTCTCAAAATAAACATGCTACATCTTCAAATGAGTCATTTTATTTGTCCACAAAATATACAAATATTTGACAGGGATCTAAAAGTTTTGTTTAAGTTATTAATAGTTATAAGTAACGAAAAAATTAATTAATTAATTAAACAAAAATTATTTTTTTTCGTTACTTATAACTATTAATAACTATTTTACTTAATTTAACTAAATTTAATGATTTACACATTTTGTTGACAACAAATACACAAATGTTATAAAAAGCGCTAAAACTTTTGACTCATCAAAAACAATATTACTTTAAATAATATTACTTTAATTTATTGACGATATTATTAAAATTCATTACGAATTACTTTTAAAAATTGCTATTCTTTATAAATCATAAGTTATCAAGTTAACTTTGTTTACAATTGGTCATCGATATAATAAGATTGGTACCAAAATTTTGATCCAGTTAAATAAAATCTTATTTTATCAAGATTATATAGAAAATATACAAAATTTATATATATATGAAATTTATTAGAAATTGTAAGTAATTATTGGAAAATATAATAAAATATATAATTAATAATAGTTTAAATTTTAAGTTAATCCGCAAAATAATTAATATATTGCGACGTCTTATCAAAAATATAATTTTGGGGTATTTTTTCGTTTTAAAATTGTCAGCACTTTTTGAATTAAATTTACTGAAAATATCTTAAAAATGAAATTTTGTGGCAGAGATTTAATTTCAGAGATCATCGGTTTTTCATATGAATATATTTTTAGGAATTTAAAGATTAAAATACTATTAAATCAACAGTAATTTAATATAACTTTATTAAAGTCTCATTTCTTAAAAAAAGTTCACATAAGGAATGGTCACATCCTTTCAAAGAGTTTGCAAAAGACTATCAAAAATCTAAAAAAAGGAATTTCTCATAAAATTAAAGTAAAAGAAGAGTATAATTCTAATAACTTTAAAAAAAACTAAATGTAAATTCAATATTATTGAAAGGATATACTGTTGGCAAAAGACTATAAAAAAGGTAAATTAAAGTGCAATTCGTTTAAGTATTTGTGTTTAAAAGGTTATTAAAGGAATTGGAATTCAATGGAATCAGTTAGTGATCGCAAACCAAATCACTATCTGTGAGTTCTTTTGATTTGTTTTTAACTCATAAATATTAAGTTCATTAAAAAATCTAAACTATTTTGTCGTTAATTATCGGTTAAAGAAAAAGTGGAATCGACTAAAAATTATGAGACATAAAAAGTTCGATAAAATTTAATTTCATATCAGATGTAATGAATCGCTTTTCAGCTATTTTTCGCATTAATTACTGGTAATAAAAAACTTATTAATTTTGTCGCCGAACTCTAGAATTTAGCAAAAGATTAATGGTTTGATAACTCGACAAATGCCTTCTTAGTAGGACCAAGTTATTAACTTAAATTTATTTGCAATTTTATTGATATTAAAAGTAATTAATACTTGAAGGCATAGATTGTGACAGTTGTTAAAATCCTATGGAATCGCAAATAAAATTTTATGATTAGAGTTAACCATAAAAAATAAATTACTATTTATGTGTTCAGACAATTAAAGTGTAGTCAAAGCCATTGCCCTCACATTGGAATCCCATAATTGATTCCTCTATTAAAGAGTTAATTATTAAATTAAATATAATTACTTAACAGATATTTCTTTTTAAAAATTGTTGCCAAAAGAGAAGCCGATCCTCGCAATCATCGCTTTTTTCTCCTCGATTACACGCAAACTATGAGAAAAACAAGTTTTCAACAAAAATTACCTTAATCATTTTAATATTTAAGGACTACCATTGTATTGTCTGTTAATCATTAGAATGATAAATTGTTTTGCAAGGGTATAATCTTAAATTTTTAATTTAAAATATTATTAATGATTCTTGTAAAGTAAATGCTATAAAATGTTGCTAGCACAATTTACTTGTTTGACCCCTTTATTAAGTTATGTTCACTTTTTTGAATTTTTAGATAAAATCGTTATCACAATCAGAATTAATAAGATTTTGCTTATTATATGACATTTAAGTGAAGACAATTTTTTGCTTTAAATAACTCTCGAATGAACTCAATATTGAATTAAATTCTTATTTTTTGTGAGTCTTTATAAGTGAAGTGAAAATGATTTAAGAGTTTTGAGAGATTGGAGTAAACGCCAGGAAATGATTATCAGTGTATTTGACACGAGTCCAAAATGGCAGCAAAACTGATGAAAGCGGTGAACAATCAATCAAATAGTCTCACAGTTTGTGACCTAAACTGTGCGCTCAGAATATAAGTTGAGAAGTGGCGCACCGTTTGCTTTCCTTTACTTTCCTTTACTTTCAAGAATTCATTTTATATGAATTTTTTGCGATTTTTCTAATATTTCTTTACTTATTCTTTACTTATTCTTCATTGAATTATGAGCAGAGATATATCCCACCGACACATGCATTGCAAATATATAGTTTATGTGAGTGGAGTCAGTGCTGAGCCATCAAAATCTTCTAATGGCGATCGCAATGGCGAAGACTGTGCACACTATAAGTATTAGGCAGTCATTAATCATATTTTGTTGTATAGAATGAGAGGCAGAACAGAGGCAAAGGAGAAAAGTAGTGAAACTTGAGTTTTAGTTGACAGCCGTGTGTTCTCTGCACCAGAAAACTAGTGAGAGATGAACTCATGTCGTAATTTTAGCGTTTAGTGATTGATTGCTTCGTTCGCATACATAATGTTTGTGTGGTTTTTGTGTTGAATTTTTTTCTATGCCTTTACTCTGCCTTTAGCTCTACTACTGATGACTGACAGTCATATCACTCATACAAAAGTCGATATCAGATATTTGTGTTATAATGAAAATTAAATGTCTTTCCATACAATTCATGCAAAGTTTGATCTTAACTGAAATTTGAGCCAAAAATTATTCATAAAATCTTTTAATAATATTTTAATATCGCCTTAAAATTAAAAAACTATTTTTAGCTCTAAATTAACAAAATCTCATTCAATAGAAAATATTTAAAATAAAAATTAAAACTCAAATATTTTTTAAATATTAATCAAAAGAAAATGTCTTTCCTTTTGCCAAAAAGTGTCAAAATTAATGTGAAATCATTGAAGGCGTAAATGAGTGAACCATTCATTCAATTCTATCATAAGTCAGAGCCTTTTCTGATGGTTAAGCGCTAAATATCCCCAAAAATAAATATTCTTTTCGTTGAAGACTAACTGTTATGCAGTTTAATGTACGACAACAGATGTTGTCACCAATCAAATGATTCCACTCAAACTAAGACAGACTTTTCGCACACCATTTACGAACCCTGTCTTAAATAGTGAGTCAAATGGTGAGAATGAGTGAGTCAATAGAAGAGAGAGAGAGAGAGAGAGAGAGAGAGAGAGAGAGAGAGAGAGAGAGAGAGAGAGAGGCCAAATGTTGAACTGCTTATGTTAAGGACATGAGAATATGATTGGGATATGAGTTGTGATCTCATATTTTATTATTTGCAATCAAATGATAGCATAAACTGTCTGATGGTTGAGATAATTATTATAACTGATTCATCTGACCATCGATTCATTGAAAACATCGATTTATATCTATAACTCTTGTCGTTTATAATGTCTTTTTATTTCATTTATAAAACTTGTAGTCATTATTTGTATTATTTATAATATTCATATAATTCTGGTCCGAAGATATCAATAGTTTTATACGATTGAAAATAAAGATATTTCTTAAGATATGACCCAAAACTTAATTAGTAAAAGAAATGTAATGAAAATATTTTTTTAATTAAACCCTTGAAATTAAAGCTAAAGATATGATTGATTGAAAAGCAAAACATATTAATCTGAAGTAAAGCAGAACTTTCAACACTCTTTACGATAGACTGAATTTTAAATTTATTTTAAGAAATGGCAAATGATTTCCTTTCGATCAATAAATTCATTCATCATTTTGTCGTAAAAAGTCATTAATATTTGCTCTTTTGAATTGCATTTTTCAGATGAGAACAAAAATCTAATAAAATGTGTTTAATATCAAACGATTTATCATTTATTTTATTCACTTAAACATATTTTTCTATTCATTAATTAAAGTTCACTATTTTTCTCAACATTTAATTGATTTTTCAAATTATAGTTATTTTTTATTCGTTTTCATCGTTTTTTGTGTTAAATCTATCAATAGTTAAAGCGATGAATATTTTGTTCAAACTTTTAAATCATTTAAATGAGTGATTAAAACAAATCATATCATTTTATTTATCGCTTAAATTATATGAAAAATATTGTCGACAAAATTTATTGAATCAACACTTATGGCAAACATTAACTCAAATATATTTTTGAGAGAAAAAAGTTTATCTGAAAAGAATTCAATGATTTGGAAATCTTTTTCTGTAAATCTGAGAGAGTTTTGTTCAGCAATTCTTGAGATGGCATTTGATTGACTGAATCCGATGATAAACAAGTGATGGTATATAACAGAATACACCAAAAACTTAATGAGAGAATCAAAAGGAACAGAAAAAGTGCTGATTTTGGTCAACACATATGTTTCACATTAGAGGCAAACATTACTTCTAAACAACATTTAACGCAAAGAAGAGTCAAATAATGAAAACGATTGAGAGATGAAACCCAAAAGTCATGACTGAACCGCCGCTCAGATCAGAAGGAGAGCCGAAAATAAACTTTCAAACATAAAGTCTTTGATAGACGTCTTCGATGTTTAGATTTGATGCTAAACGAGTCACTCCTCACTATTGAGAGACAGCTCAGACTTTAAATCGAAAGACTCTGTTTTATGGATAGAATTATTGTCATTTCATTAATCAATACATTTATAAATCTATATTTGTCTTTATATACATTTAACGCCAGACTTCCTTTATTTGAAAAAATTGATGCGAATCCGGATTATTCTCTTATCAATTAACTATTGATTTATATCATATGTTATATAATATGTCAAAAGAGAATATTCCCCACAAATGAAATTAAACACAAAAATATCGATAAATTTTGTTTAGAATATAAGAGAAAATCACGAATTTTTTTCTCATATTTTTTAGGATTTTGTGGCGAAAGATATAAATCTCTTTTTCAAATCAAAGTTTAGTCTCAAAAAATACAATTGAATTCAAAAAAATAGTTTTTATGTCGAAAAGTAAAGAGTGTTTAAAATATGGCTGTTGTCCAGGCATTCAATTGTCTGTTATATATCTGTAAAAAATGGTTGTCCGCTATCAGAAAACATCTATAGGTCTATCATTTGTGTGCCCACACATTACAATATAAATGGTTGTGCTGTCAGTCTCCTACTGATTCTGAAACTCATAATTCTTTTTGTAGGACTGAATGGCACTCATATGCAATGTATGCCTCAATTGATTGTTATGTATGCCATACAACACAACTTTGTTCTCTCCTTCTCTTTTCTCTTTTCTCTCTTCTCTCTCATCAATAGCACTGTTAGATATTTTTAGGACAATCGCCATATTTTTTGCTCTCTTCTATTCAAACGTTTTGTTATGTTTTGTACCGAATGACACCTTATGTCCGATCGCTGTCTAAACTATAAATTCATTTTGAATTCGGGTTGCGTTCAATGCGGTAGAAAACCATACAACCGTCAGACCCCATACAGTGCACAACATTTTCATTTTCACTGCTTTTCAGCTGATTATGTCTTTTATTTGCCGCCACCTCTACTTCTTCAGGAAAGTACCACAATATGGACAACATTTACATTTTTATATCAATATTTCTTAAGCTCTAAAAAGTATTATTTTTCTGTTTTTATTTATTAAAAAAATTAATTTTCTTTTACTATAAATAATATGAAAAAAAAACTTATCGTAATTAAGTATTTATTCATAAAATATCGACAGTTATTGTAATGTCAAACGATGAGTGAAAGTCTTTCTCTTATTGATTGTCTGTCAGTCATGTATTTGTCTTCACGGTTGTCAACTTTTTTCAATAGAGTGACCAATATTTGAGATTCCTTTCACTGCAATCCCTGAAAAAAATTTATTAACCCTGAAATGAATGAATAAATTTGTAGTGAATTCATGGAATAGTTATTGAAATAAAATGGAAATCAATGGAAAAATGACTGAAAAATAAAGGAATTCGTATATTTTATTTACTTTAATGTCAATCACATTATCTTGGTTAAAAAAGTTTCAATAAAATTAAGAGCAAATGTCAGTTAAATCGCAAAATAATTTGAAAAAAATAAATTGAAGATATTTTTACAGTTTTCGGTAAATTTTCCCGAAAACACATTTAACGGACATTTTGTAAATAAAATATTATTTTTTGTTGAATCAATAGTTTATGATTAGAAACAAATAAAAACGAAACGAAATTACAGTTCAAATGAAATATACTTAAGAGTTGAATGCGATTCAAATCCGCTGTTCTTTATATTCATAGTTTGGGTAATAAATGTAAGTTCAAAGCAATAAATAATTGTTAATAACATTTTGTCTGCACTTAAAATATAAGTATAGAAGGAATGGAAAGTAAAGGAAAGCAAAAGAGAAGAAAACTTGATTTAAAAGTTTGAATCAAAACAAATATATGACAGCAATAGTAAGAAATTTAATCTTTTTTTTATAACGAAATGAAATCACTATTTCTTAGAGTCGGGAATAAATGCGACAAAAATTTTAGACTTTTTTATGTGAGAAACACTCAGAGGAAAGATATATATTTTAAATGATTGCTTAAATTGAATCCTTTCTGTGCAGTTTGTGTGCCATTTGTCTCACAAGTTGTGTCCGAAATGGCAGTAAAATGTGAGTTGAGTTGACTGTAGTGCTAATGGCTTTCGTATTAGAAGACAGACAGTACTCAGACATAGCTGTAAAGCGCCAGTAGTTAACTGAATGCCTAAAAAAGAGCGAAAAAAGAATGTTTTACTGAATTCGAGTTTAAGTTTCTTAAATTATATTAAGTAAAATTGCCTTAACTTAACAAATGGTGTGCAATAAATCAGTACAAAGTCAGACACTTAAGAACACATTTCACATATTTCTTTTCTACACTCCTTTCCAATGCTCTCTATTAAGTGAATGGTGCCAATAGTGGTAGTCGTAGTGGTAGTGGCAATGGTAGTGGCAATGGTAGTGGCAATGGTAGTGGCATTGGTGGCCAATACTTTATTTTGAACCCAATTTTTTCGGTCACAAAATAAAGTGACTAATAATCGTTTATTATAGCCTTTTCTCTATAAGTTTTTATAAAAGTTATGTATTTAACCGTTTCTTTGACCAAATATTGTTATTTTCAATTATTTTCATTTTAAGAAACTATTCTTCAGTTCTGTTATAATAAAATCCAAATTTTGTCGATTATTTTAATAAATAGGACAAACATTACTCAAATTATTTAACATTTTATTAATTGAAGATAACTTTGATTTAACTTATTATGGAAAAGGTTTACAACAATTTATCGACAAATTATTAAATCATAAAAAAAACATAATTTTCTGTAGAATTAATGAGTCTTTAATAATGATTTATCGGATTTTATTGTGACATAACTTATGTCTGTATATCAATTTAAACTCAATTTCATTGTTTTTACATTCGCTCCCAATTATTGCAATTAAAAGACTGAAAATTACCAAGATTAATCAGATTTAATAGTATATTTTCATTTGAATAAAAAATTTGTTGTCAGACTTTTTAATTTAAAAATTTTCAGTAATATATCATTGTTTTTATAAATTAGCTTGCACATTTATAATTAAATGTTAAGAATTGTGTATTAAATCAAATTATGAATTATTTATTAAGAATTCTAAGTTATGTTTCTATTATTTAAAAGTTTTCGTAAGTTATTTATAACTTATAATCCTTAAGTTTAGGCCAAAAATTTTTTATATCTAAACTGAGAGGATATTGACTTAACATTTATTAAATATTTTTGTCATTTCTTTCAAAATTTATATAAATTAGTTTTTTATTAGAGATAAGATTTTAAATTAACAAAATTTAGATTAATTTTTAAAAGTTTATAATTTCAAATATTTAATTCTATAAAATTCTAAAATATATCTAAATATTTGTGAAATTATTTTCCCTATTTTTATGTATAAACTAGAATTTTGCCTTGATAACTCCTTATGATACCTCCTTAGGTAATAGACATTAGATATTATTGAATGGAATTTATACGGAAAAGTCATAATTGAGATATAATAATAAAGATTCGCCACTTCATGTCATTTACGTTTTATGCGGGGATGTCCAATAATGTGGGAGGACCATGTTCCCTCCAGTAAAAAAATCGATAAGGTGATAAATATATAAATTTTTTTAGATAAAAATATTTAAAAACTGTAAATTTTTATTTAAAAGAAATTATCGTTTATTCGCTGTAAAGCATAAAACAATTATTTTTAAGACTAAAAATTGTTTTTTTTGCTACAAAAAACTTAAGTATTGAATTTTTCCCTATTTTTAAGCCAAAAAATGACAAAAATAACAAAAATGGTTAAAACTTACAAGATATCAACCAAAATATAATATGTGTAAACATGTCAATTTTATGAAATGGCCTCAACTCCTCAACCCCTCCCTTCAAATCAAAAGGCTTCGCCTCTGGTTTTATCTTTACTTTTCTTTATATTTTATTATTTGAGACATAAATTTTATTATATTTTTTACACTAAAATTTATTATTTATGAAATATAAAATAAATAATAAAATAACTGTAAAGTTAGCACTAGAAAAGTAGATTGAGCTAGCACATCTTTTATGTTTGATAGTTAATGCATATATTTCTTTCAAAATAAGAATATTTTTTTATTTTACATATTTTTAAGTTTTGAAAACTTCATTCATTCATAAGAAATAGAATTTAATTTTAATAAATTATTCAATGGTTTTACTTTTGTTATACTATTTTATTATAATGTAGTCTTTCAGTTAGATAAATAAGCTAGAACAATTGATAACTGGTTAATATACAAAACTAAAGGAATGAGAATTTATTTTCTTTGAACGGAATAATTATTTCGTTTTCAATATAAAGTAGTCATCATTTGTTGAAAAATCAATGATTATGAGATGTCATAAATTTTAATAATTAATTTATTTAAATAAAATTTTCTCTGAAGACAATGAAATAGTAATTGAATGCAATTGAATGCAATCAACTCTAGACTCGAGGCATAAACTTTTGGTCACATATTGAGGTTATAAATATTTTTTATTGAAGTCATTAAATTTATTTAATAATAGTTTTTGAAATTATATTTGATGTTATGATGGAAATGCACGCAATAATTGCTCTATTATTTCAATTTATACTGAATTTTGCGCTAAAATATAATAAATATTATTATACTTTTGGATGTCATAAAACAATTACATTCATTGAGTAATGAAATGAATTTTGTTTTGTACTTAAATTTAAAAAAACTAATTTTATTTTAAATTTAAAGAATAATTCTAAACATTATATTATTTATGAGTAAATTTTTGCAAATCATATAAACCGAATCATTTCCAATACTTCTTTTAATTAAAGTAATTCATTTATTACTTTAATTTTATTATTGAATTTTAGCCATAAAATAGAGATAAGATCTTTAAGATTTGATGTCATAAAAGTCATTTGGAAGTTATCTATTGGAGCACTACTCAGATGACTATTTAGATCACTTTCAAAGAGCATTTCTGTTGGTTTTAAATGATTTGTATAAATGTAGTTAAGAGTCGTCACAACGAATATCTAATAAAATATTTGACGAATTCAATGATTTTCGATAATTATGTTTAAAATGTTGGGACTGTAGAGAAACCCAAAATTTATTGGTTCAGTAAATTAAAAAGAGTACTATTGAGAGGACTGAGAGGACAGACATCTTTATTGTTATATCAATATGTTATGTAAATTGAATGCAAAAGTGAAGGCCTACTCTTCCGACTTAACACTCAATCAAAGAGTGTTTCGTTCGCTCTCTGTTTACTTAATATCACATCAGTTGAGACACACTTATAGTATGCCATCCAATATGAAAGCGGACACAACCAGAAAGTATTACCAAAGCTCTTACCTCTTAAGAATTATTAGCGAATAAAATGAAACGGAATAAAGAGAGGGATCCAAATGTTCAGTGTTTGTATGCCTTCCTTTTTCTATAGTTTAATCACATATTTATTGTGTGTGTATTGACTCTTATTAGAAGCTATACAACACTGAAGTGCTATTATCTGCGAAAATACAATATATTGGTGTCAGTAGTGGTAGTAGTGGCCAATCACATATCGTGTGCTCCCAATCAATGTCTTCAATATTGTCTTTGGAGTCCTCCGAATGAATCGGTCGAAAGCGTTGTCACGTATTCTTTCAATTGAATTCTGTCTTTGATTGTCAACAAATATACGCTCAACAAAAACATTGAGTGCTCCCAAAAACACTATTTTCTTAAATATAATTAATTTTAGATATTTTCCAATTCATCCAAAATTTTAAGAATCAAAAATTGTTTTAAATAAAATCTGTTTTTATTTTTATAATTAATTATTTAACACATTTTATAACCTTTTAATATGTTTTATATAATCAAATCTAAGACAATAAATCACTTAACAATAAACACCTCAAAAGCCATTTTGTCAAAGTTTTTCTGAAAAATGTGTCGACTACTCAGGGCTACTCTGGAATACTCCGATTGGCAATCATTGCCTCAAATGACAATAATTGTTACTCAAAGCCATTTTAATGCTAATAAATTATCGCTTTTCAATTATAGCTCTCAGTTTAGAAAATACAAAAAAAATCAGAATTAATGTGAGAAACACCAAAAGACACCAAAACATACCAAAAATAGCTTCTTTTACTTTTTTTTGAGAAGAAATTTTCCTAACTCTTAATATTATTAATAATTATTGAAAAGTAGTATATTATCTTTCGGCAATATTAAGAATGTATAGGATTGATCTTGCATATTTTAATAGTCCTTTTAGAAAATAAATTACTTTAAAGAAATGATTTGTTTAAACTTACAATAATTTTATTGTTTATTTCAGAATTAATTTATTATAAAATTTGTTTTTAAAATAAAAACTTTTGATAAAATGCATACTTTTATTGTTTATAAATAAAGCTTTCGATTCTAGGTGCTATAAACACCCCTGATAGTCACTATAAAAGTTACTAAAAAATAGTAAAATAGTTATTTAAATAGTTATTTATTCTATAAAATATTA
>JAQFZM010000625.1:0-28076 GCA_034695785.1 Galumna obvia
CCCGAAAAAGTGGTCGGACATAAAAGTGTCCAATGAATTATTAGTTTATCTTGATGAGAAGAACATTTTATAAGCAGAATATAAGCATTGATTATTTAACGTTTGGCAGCTATCGTTTAAAATGCGTACCAAAAGTCAAAATTATAAAATCAATTGAAATAACCGGAAAGACATTTGTACTTTAGGAAAGACAATTGAAATAAACGTAAAGACAACGGAAACAACCGGAAAACGAGGTGAGAAACACTGTATAATAGTGTTGCCAACGAAAAATCCTTAAATCAAGGAATTTTAACCTGGGAATCAAGGAGAAATCAACCATTACAAAGGAAGTTTATATATTATTAATAAATTTTAGTATTTTCTAAAATTTTTAAATAAAAGATCTTTATATATCTTTGGCAAGAGCAACCAAAGAAATGGTCCTGCAATCAAGGTGAATCCTTGGAATTCAAGGAGAGTTGGCAACACTAAGGTATATGCATAGATCGTGCTATAACCAGATCAAATTGTTCTCAATTTTACTCGATTCTAGATTTGATCTGGGATATAACACGTTTCAGACTTAGACCTTTGTATAGTTTTTTATATATTAATTTTTAAAATAAATGACCTTAATAGAGGTGTTTTGACTTGGACAAAATATTTAATTATATATAATATTGTTATGTGAATAGAATTTTTTTAAAAAACACATTAATATAATATTCAAAATACGATATATTCAATATTATGACTTTATATTTATTTATTAAATAAATATCTAAAATAAATTTTTAATATAAATTAAATTAATATATTTACATGTAAATATCATTTTAAAATCATAAAAGATATTTATTATCCAGTGAAACCTATTTATATAAAAAAGTTAAATTTTTACTCTAAAATTACTAAATTAATTAAATAAAAACACTGAATATGAGCTAAATTTATAAAAATCAATGTTTTAACAAGATGAGCTCAATTTACTTTGATTTTAATTGTGAAATCTTATTTAAATTGAGTTATCAAATAAAATGATTATATTTATCATAAGCAGCGATGGATATTGAATACACATTTTGAATACATTTTGTGCGTAATCTATGTGAACCCTGTGAACACTAATCTTGGTTAACGAATGAACATGGTCGTTCATACAGTAAGTATAATGAAATGTTTCACCCCCTATGTATTCAATATTCATCGCTGGTCTAAAGGGTTTGTCAGGATTTGAATTTGATATTTTATAAATGAAAAAAGAATATATTCTCAAAACAATATCTGAGTCATACAATTGTATAATTAATTTATATGAAAATTTTTCTTCTCATAAAAACATGAACATATTTGATCTAGATCATTTTACAAGTAAAAACCTTAAATGCAAATAATTTGTAGACGAATAGAGATATCGAGAAAATTCCAAAATATCCTTGTAGCTTGTAAACTAAAGAACATAATGTATAATTTTTTCAAAATGAATAAGTTAATTTAGTTTTGGTGATTTGAATTTGAAAAACTGATTCTGGTTTTCAAAAAGATAAGTTCGAGTATCTTAAGATAATGAAATACTTATTAACTATATTTCTATTTATATTTATTTAAGCGATAAAATAACAATTTTGAACAAATTTCAAATTTGAATTACGCTCTTCTAACTCAATCTAGTTGAAAAATCTTTTCATTAGTTATTGACCCACTCTTTACTTTAACCACAATTATAATTTAACTAAAAACTTTTTGTCAAGTAATAACAAACCCTTACTCATTTTCTTTAAAATTTTGACATTTTTCCCTTAAATTTATAAGAAATGTGAGCCACGAAAAACGCTATAAACATAAAATTGATTTTAAAATAAAATAAATTTAATTAAGAATTTAAGACAAAAACTTAATTATTTTTTAAACCTTATTAAACATATAATCAATAAAATATATCAATTAATTGTTGTAAATATAGTAAATAGCTCATATTTCTATATGATCAAGATCAAATGATTATGTTATTTTTGAAAAAACATATTGATCCAGCAAATAAATTTTAAATTTTCTGTCACTTAAAGACAAAAAAAATAATTTTGTAATAAAATTATATTTTTCTGATTCTTAATTCCCGCCAAAGAATAACAAATTTTGAAAATAAAATAGTAGAGACATCTATTGAACTAAAAACAAAACTAATTGCAAACATTTTATTTAAAAAATGTCAAAAGAAGGCAATAGAGGGCGCAATCAATTCTGTTCTCAAACTCTTTCCTTCAGTTAAATGAAAATAAATTTATTGATAAAAACTTTCAAATAATAGATATATTTAATAAATTAAAGTTTTTATTTTATTTAATTAAAAATGTTTTTGAATTTTATTGATTCACTTTCTCTTAGTTTAAGAAATTTATATTTATTTGAAAGTTTGTGCTCACAATTGAAGGCCAAACATATTATGACTTTTATAGAATCAAATAATTGATTCATTCTTTGATTTGTATTTTTATAATTTTATTGAAATTATTGAAAAGTGTTTGATTTGAGGCCTTAAATATAAAATTGAAAGTCGATGTCAGACATTGAATACTTTGAAAAATAAGCAACACTTCAACGAACAGTTGTTTAGTGAAGAGTTAGGAAACGAATAGTTATTGGGATATAATTATAGAGAAAGTCTTTCAATCAATTACTCAAATGATGTAAGACTTGTAATTTTGGCCGTTTTTGGGTTCACCACAAACTGATTTCATGGGAGGCCAATGAAACACAGAATCAAGTGTTGGCCTTAAGATGGAGACCACCCCTAAGCTAAAAGCTGTAGATTTAATACCTGAGGCTAACTATAATTGAAGAACAAATTGAGTTTAATAAACACAACATTTCGTTCACAAAAGGGAATCCCAAACGGAATGCTCTGTAATTTGGTTTCCATACAATTCTGAGATTAACACAATTCTCGTATTTCTGAGCCATTGCTGTCTATTGTATTCAATGTAGTCATAGATAGAAAACGGACAGAGTTTCTAAAAATCGCCTCAAATCACAACCAAATCGTGATTCAGGATTCCTGTCTCAGCTCTGTTCAGCTCTTCTCTGGTGCCAATACGTCTCCACTAAGTTTAGACACTTTTATTTAATTCTGTTTATAATAATTGTATAATAATTTCTGTGAAAAATATTTTCCCATTTGTTTTGTCATTGAATTCGTGAGACTTTTTCACAAAATTATGTGATTTAAGTGACAAAATTTCATTTCGTTTTTTAAAATGAATAGTCATATGACTCATAACTTTGGATATCTTCAGGTCTATCACTATCTCATTGATTAGCAAATATTGACAACAAATATATATTCAGTTTTGAATTTCGATAATAACTGAAGTATATTCTGTTCATCCTTTCAAATAAGAAATCTTAACAAAAAAGTGTTTTGAATTGAAATTTTATTTTTGAAAACTCATATTTCAAACAAATTTTTAATTAGTTTTAAACAAAATTTAATTTGAATTAATTTTAATAATAAATATTAATAGAAATTATATTCAGAAAAAAAGTTATTATAATTCAAAATATTTAAAGCAATTATTAAATAATTATAAAAAAACAATGAAATGATTTGAAAACTATTAAAAGTTTGATTCAAAGTTAAAATAAATTATGAATAAATCGATTAAATATAAGTAAAGAATAAGTAATTAAATTTATTGAAAACAATAATGCAATTTATGTTGAATTAATGTAACTAGCTTGTTTTAGACTTGGAGAGCAGAACCTATAGAGAAAGACTGGTTTTAAGCGTGAGAAAGGAAACGAGAGAACTGCACAGGAAAATGGGAGAATCGTTAGTTTGAGCGCAAGTATATGTGCATTACTGTCGCTGTAATGATATAATAACAATAATCTTCATTGAGTTCAGTTAACCATGAAACATTTTTGGTTTAAATCATTAGTGATTTTAGTTTTGCAGGTAAACAAATGTGTGGTCTTTTACGCACACATTTCCAATACTTTTTTTATCTTTAGATACAATTCTAATTGAATTCCTTAAATATGTGCTAATTATGCAGTCATTCAATGGTAATGAAGTCTTTCCTTTGACAGCAAACACTTATTTTCAGTATTTTATTATAACTTCTTTTTTGTTCAAAAAATTCAAATAAAACTATTGAAAGCATTGATTGTTTCGGACAATAAGAGCGTCATTTCACTCATTGTCGTCAAATGGCGTCTCTTTTTATTTATTCATTTTAATAATCAGAGCGACATTAAAACTGCAGCTGAACTTATGTAATCGAGGGAAATGGAGGGGAAGGGGGAAACGGGGGGAATGGGGCAATGGGGCTATTCGAGTATTGGGAGTGACCATCACCAATGGCTTTTTATTTGTTACTTTCAAATATTCTTTATGAGCATACTACTTTTTTTAGATATAGTCGCCAAAAAATGTTAGGCCTTTGCCATCAAAGGATGATTTATTGTCATTTTCTTCGTATTCCCTACTATTCCGACCCAAAAAATTTTAAATAAAGAGTCGGTCAAAACACAGCACAACATATAAAATATCTTTGAATTTAACAAAACATTTGTATTTCGTTTAGAAATCTTTTATAATAAAAGGCGATATTAATAATATTAACTAGCACAATTTAGCCAAACTCTAAAATTTTTGTCCGGAATTGTTTCCATATTTATATTTAAGTTTATTTTGATTTTTTGAATAAAGAAAATGTTTAGAGTTATGATAGAATAGGCGTAAAGTTTTGTATTCTTTATGAAAAGTATTCAAATGTATTGTCGATATTGACATCGATTGAGTGATACCTGACTTTCTTTTGGATTCATATCAATGAGTCTTATATTCAAAATTGAATTCACTGTCAGTTTATTTAAATTTTAATCTCATTTTAGTTTATTTGTGGACATAATATACACAATAAATGAATTAAATACAAGTTTTGAATATAGAGTGGATTTAGTGATGTTTTTATTTAATCGTGTGTTCATTGATTGGAGTTAATGTCTTCGGACTGACTGACTATTGAAGTGTTGATAAAAAATGTGTGAAATATTCGTGTTTTGTGAGCGTCAGATGAGATGATTAGATATGTGTTTGAGTATTGTTTTGGCTCTTATTTGCCTATTGTTGGCATATGTTTGCCATCATTTGAATGGTTAATCCGAAACAATAATTGCAATGATATTTGCAGAGTAGGTCTGGTTGTGCGGCACTCAATTAGCTAAAAACTCTTCAATTACGCGATATTTAAGTATATTTTAGTTTTTACTTTTAGAGCATTTTGTATGAACTAAATATTGCATTGAGACGGAAGTGCCAGCATTTACGGCACATAAATTATAAGACCCGGCCTTTCGTCAGTGCCTTCAATCTCTTTAGTCAGTTGTTTCTTATCGAACGCCCTGTTCTACAGCCATACCAATGGTGGAGTCTAACCAACGCTGGCATCAAACAAACGCAAAACTGCTTCACTTATACACTTTTGAGACTAAGACTAGAGCACATCCACAGAAAGACATAGCTATACAGTAGAGCACAGTTTGAACTCTACAGTAGAGCTCTATAGGTGAACATTTCTTCTTATTTTTCACATTTTATGCAATTGTGTTGTGAACACAACTCAATACTTAACTATTCAATTGATATAATCAAAGGTAAACGTCTCTTATAAATAAGGCATCGAATCGTCGATTCGTTGCAATTATTTGTCGATTCAATCGATCGCTTCATTTGATAGACCGAAGTATAGATTATTTGTTATGCTTTCAAATAGCGGTTCTTTTTATCGTAATGTTCTCTACATTTACACCAAAACACCGAAGAATGACAACAGAAGTAGAGAACAAATATTAATAATAAGTAGTGGTTAGTCATTACCGACAAAACGAATATCAAATGCATATATTATATGTATATCATATGTATATGACTTTAAGCAATACATTTATAACTTTCAAAAACTCTCGTTTCTATTGAATTCATTATTTTATAAACTGAAGTCAAAACGAATCAATTTTTATATATTTTTCTATTTATGTTTGGTTTGAAATTTACCCCAAATTTTGATTCTTTAATTCATTTGAAATGTCGATCGTATGACTAATTTTCGGTCAACCATAAGGTTGTGGCAAATCATGTAAATGAGTGTCTCTCAGACCTCATTTGAAAGGTTTTTATATGAATGGATTGACTAATAATTATATGTGAGTTCTGTTCTGACAGTTGTGTCGCTCCAAATCCCTAAAACTGTGTTCCCATTGAAGGCAGAAATGCGTCTAAAACTGATTGCTCTTTGATTCAACTCTTACTCTAACTCTAACTGTTCTGTCATAGTATTCATCTCTGAATTCATCCTCATCTGAAGCCATTTGAATGAGTTGGACATTCAGTTAGACAGAGTTAGACAGAGTTAGACAGAGTTAGACATCCCCCGGTGCGGATTTCCCTACAAAAATGACTTCATTAGCCGAAGGTTGATCAGTGGGGGGTCGCGCCCTCCTTCTAATATGCTCTGTTGGTCTCAAAATTGGTTCAATATGTGATTCTCTCTCTCTCTCTCTCTCTCTCTCTCTCTCTCTCTCTCTCTTCGATGTTATGTCGAATCATTTTGTAGACCAAACCTTATTAGTGATAACAAACAACAGATTCTCAGAAAATGATTCCCCATTTCTTCAATAAAACCAATGATTACATAACTTTCGATGTTTTTCTTTCTTTTTATCGTTAATTGTTTTCAAAGAGTCATAAATATAAACAACAAAACAGTTTTCGTTAATTTATTTGAATGATTTGAATGTCAATCATTTGTCAATGATTTGTAAATAACTCGAATTACTTCAACCAAAACGAATATTCAATTCATTTATTAAGTCCTTAAGAAATGTTCTAAATTTCAAATTTTTTTATCATGCTAACATAAACATAAACAAGGTTAAATTTTAAAGAATAAAAGTCTTAAAATTATAATCTCATGTTTTTGATGAAAGTGGAGTTGAGCTGATTAGCAAGATAATAAACTAGATAATAAACTATATAATAAAATTGATAATAGAATTGAATATTTATAAGAATTGATTTGAAAGAATAGATGAAAGGGAAAGAAGTGGTGAATGTTTTCAAAAGTTTCAATAGTTTCAAAAGTTTCAAGTTCATTTAATTGAATAGAAGGCTCTAAATATTGACTTTCACTCAGACCTGCATTGAGAGGGTCTTTGAATGGGTTCAAGACTTTTTGATTTTTATATTCTTCGATCAATTTTTCTTTTTTATCTCTTTCTATAACTTTTTTTGTATTGAATGTTATGTTTATATAGTATTTTGAAAGAGACGTGAATTTGTTTCTTTTGGCTCTTTTCTGATGATAAGTGTATATACGTTTTGATGACACAACGCTCTAAAATGTAGCGGAAGTTCAGATCTGTTCAATATTTGAGGTAAAATAACTTTAAATCCCACGAAAAATATTGTCGATAGGAATGGTATTACTGAACACTGAAATAGCAGTGCGTTCTTCAAGTTGTTTACGATGTGTACGCTTTGGTCGCATAAATCTAAAGCTCAGACAAAAGGACCCTTACTTTTGGTGCTTTGCATTCTTTGAATAGAAAGTTGAGACCCGAGTTTGGGATATATTTCTAAATATATTTTGGGAACTCTCTCTGCGTGAGTTGTGACCCAAAGTCCCGAACAATACGACACCTGCGCTCAACTCTTACCTATTGTTAGGGTTCTTACGCACAAATACGGCCAACCATTTATTCTTTGTCTCGTTATGTCTTGTGTTCTGAAAAATGCCTAAAACTCGGACAGACTGTTTGTCACAACCTCTGACACTTCACACCACTAACTCATTCTTTCTGTTAAATGGACACTATTTTACACGTATCTGATCTGCACTTCACACTCGACTTCACCCGTAAATCAAATTTTTGTGACAAAAATTAAATCCAGAAAAACATTTTTGACCGCTTCATACGATCCCAAACTAATTATCACTTTTTTCACTAAAACGTTCACTCTTTAGACCAAACTCTGAACCGACTAATGGTCTCAATTCTCATTCATTTCATCAATCGATGAATTTTTTCCTACGATTCAGGATTTGGTATATGACTGAACCAAATACTGAACCAAAAATACTCTGCATCTCAACGGGTGCTCTCATCGCACGTGTACTCAGTTTCAGTTTATTATCAAACGTGTGACCAATACTTCAGATCTGCATTAATGGATTCAATCTCTCTCTCTCTCTCTCTCTCTCTCTCTCTCTCTCTCTCTCTCTCTCTCTCTCTCTCTCCTTCTCTCTTGTGTTCACTCATGTCTATACTCTCTATCTGTGAATGTATTGTCTCTTTGATTCCCGAAATGATGGTTTGGTTGTTTGGCTCTTTGATCGATCGGTCCTTTTCTATGAGCCATCAAAAACACATGAACTGAGTCTGTCTATTGTGAGCCTCAGCTAACGTTCAATGTTTGAAGAATTGCTCTGAAGTTTTAAAAATGATGACAAAACATGTCTCTAATGCTCGACAGCTCGCAGGCAAACACCACTGAATTCAGTTCAATGAAATATTTGCTTCCACTCATTCTTCCAAAATATTTGGCCGTAATTTTCTTTTGTGGGCTTCGGTTAGTCTTCTTTAGTCTTCTTTTTGTTGGCTTTAATTTTAAAATACTTTTATATCAAATGAATTGTCGGTTACGTCAACCCTATCCTTCTGTTTATGTCAGGAATACTCTTAAATTAATTCAATAAAACGACAGAAAAAATTAATTTCCAACTAATATAAAATTATTTAGCTAGTTAGTTGGTTAGTTAGTTAGTTAGTAAGTTAGTAAGGTTATTTATTAGATTAGTAAAGTTGTGATAAAATTAAATTTTAAATAAATATTCATTTCATAAGAATTTTAATTAAGAAAAATATTAAATTAACTAAAAAAGTGTTTCATTAGAGTCGAGAACTTTTAAAGAATTGATTAAATAAAGTATAAATATGTGACGAAAACCAATTGATTGGAGGAAACCGTAGACTCATATCAATCAATAATTCAATCGATTTTCAAATACAAACTGAGAGCACAACTACTTGTCTGACAAATATAGCGAAGATAAATATATTTGTAAATTTTGGTCGCATTTTGAGTAAAATACACAAAACATTGCAATACCTGCAGTGTCTGGGATTAGCTCAAGTGTCGATCCGATTTGAGTTCCCGCCGGTTGTGAGCTTTCTCTTCAAAAAAAAGTATTTTCATTTGGAAGGAATTTTCAATTTCCAAACACATCACAAGCATTGCAAACATGGCTCAGATCGTAGAGAACGGCACTCATTGTGTGAACGTTAATCCCCTCGAGAAGACTGAGATTGACGGCTCTGGAAATATGTGATAGTCTGATGACTGCACTGATGACTACTCCAGTTGTGCTGATTTTAATATAACTTCAAACTTATATAAAGCACATTAACATTCAATTCTCGTCAGTCCTTCAAATTAATTATTCTCAAAGAATACATACTTCCAACACATCTTCACTTATAATCATTCATTTGCACCAAATTTTATAAATTCCTAAATAAAAGACAGAATTCAAAGCAAAGAACAAAAATATAGATATAATTCTATTCATTCAGAATTAGTTAACATTTCTTATGTCTATTGAATAATATTTTGTGAATATCGTTATATCGTCGCAAAACATATTTGAGTTACAATTTCTTTAATCCATATCTGATGTAATAGTATTTCACTTATATTTCAAATGATTTCCTCAAATGTTTTTAATGGTTTAACTCTATTGCACTCAAATATGATATGAAATGAATTGCAATTCCATGACTTGAAAGAGAGAGCCATTAGTCCAATATATTGCTATATATTGAGTCCATTTCTTCAGAATGTAATTCATTCTGTTTTGATCTGAGGTCCACTTCCTGTGTATCGGAAACATACGATTCTATTAGTAGTACTCTAATACTTATCATGTCATAAGTCCATACATATTATTCTGAGCGGAGATCTTTGCTCTATTTTTTTGGGAAAATCGAAACACATCTTATTTTTGAGTTAAAAAAACATTTCATTGAAGGACTACTTTCCATACAATACTTTGGAATTGAATTAATCAAAATATTCTTTGATTTTGTAAGACTTCCATACATTTGAAAATTCTTCAATTATTTTACTTTTTAACTGATAATAGTTTTGAACTCAAATTTCCTTTTTATTGTATAAAACTGAATATAATATGTGAACCAACACTTGTTTGACATCAAAATTTATTTTTACAAATCCTTAAAGACTTAGAATCAGTGATGTCCAGAGGAAAGCATTTCAAACCTCAAATATGGACTAAATTATCCTTTTATTAAACGAAAGCAGAAAATAATTAATTAATTATCGAATTATATTATTCTTACAAAAAATAGAAGTAAACGTAAGTTTTATTTATATTCCAGACTTTTTAATCTCTGAACTGAAATAAATGTTTCAAATAAACAAATGTCTGTAAAAATGTTTATTTATTATTGAAATGAATTTAATAAATGTTTGAATCAAAGTTTGAGATTCATTCAAAGAAAGTTATGTAGAGCTGTCCATACTGTCCATTTGCTAATACGAGAAAATGTTTTGTTATTAATCTAAAATAATTATGGACTTTCTCTTGGCTTTTCATAGAATACTTTTAGAATTGGGTGCAGTTGAGTGACCCTGGGTTTAGATATGATGTTTATTCAATGATCTTATATAAAATCAAATGTCAATTATTTAGCAAAAGTAGAATTCGGGATAAATTGTGAAAATGAAGTCATGAACTGATGTACTGAACTGATGTTATTTCCATTAAATTTAGTGAAAATGAACGCAAATTCTTCAGAATTTGATTTATTATAATTGGACGGAGAAAAGACTCATTATGTGAGTGAGTGAGTGAATGAGTGACCAGAGCACTGATGGCAGTCAAAGTCACTCATAGCCCTCATAGCACTTATGGATATATTCAGTGATTATCGGTATTATTATGTGCATTTGATTAAGTTTTATTGATTTGTATCCTTACATTTCCCTCATTTTAATGAGACATTACTGTCGGTTTGAGCGGTGTTTTGTCCATTTGATTCAAATGAAAAGTTAGCTTCGGTTCGGGGAGTGTTGTATGAGTGTGTCATATGAATAGTTTGTGCCAAGACTTTAATGGCATCGATGATGGAAATGCTGATCCAGTATTTGATGGCAATGCAATGGTGCCAATGGTTCCAATGCTAATGTTATAGAGAATGGCATAAAATATACCAGTACTGATACCAATATGCCTGTGCCAGTGAATTGCCAAACAGCCAACAGATCTGAACATCAAAACAGAGTTTTATGGCTCGCAATACAAATTCCTATACAATAATAAAATTACTAATAATAGTAATAGTAATAGTAATACCAGTAATACAGTAATAGTCATTATATGAGTGGAACTTCTAATTTAGTTCATATATTGAAACGTTTTTATAGTTTCACATCTCTTGTCAACTATTTTTATGACAATAAATATTACTTTCGTTTGAGTGTTGTCAGAGTTAGGCCCTCTGACTAAAAGACACATTTTATTAGTTTTTTACTTCAATATATTTTGACAGATATTCGCTTTGAAGGGATTACTTGTTTTGATGAAAAAAATGTTAAACGGATTTGAATGTATTTTATTTTTCAAAGATTATATAACTTATATAAGTTATATAAGTTATATAAGTCAGTTGATTCTGCATATAATTTTGATTAGGACTTCATTTAATAGTCGATCGCATAAACTGCTGACAGTGTGAACAGTGTGTTGTGAACAGTGCTCTGAACAGAGTTGTGAACAGTGTTGTGAACCTGAGCAAAGTTAATCCCGTGAAGACTTAATTAAATCGGTTGGGCTGACACACTATATGGAAAATAATCCTCCGAACGTAAACCGCTTGGGAATGGGAATATCGTCAGATTATTTTTATCGGTATTGGGACAGCACTTACATAACACTGTCATACAGTAATGGTATAGTAATCAGTTCTAAAAGTATGCCTTCGATGCCATATAAGTGACTTTGAGAACAATATATAGTCTTATATTAAACGACAATATATTTAATAAATGAAAAAATCAATCGACAGAACAAACGACAGAATAAACTTCGTTTGAATTTCTTCTCATTTTTAACCGAAAACGAGTTCTGAGTTTGAAATATGAAAAAAATGGAATCGAATTGACTTATTGTCGGAGAGATGCAAAGCCCGACTTCCGTTCGAGTGTCGGAAATGCGTTCCACTCGACTGATCCATCTCTTGATGTCAGCCCTCATCATCCCTTACAGTCCAGTGATAATCATAGAAGACTAGTCTTGCGTTAATTCTCTCTCTGTAGACATCATATACTTTTGATAGACTCAGTCATAAAGTTTGTGTCCTTTCATTCTATTACTAATGTCTTCAATACAACAAATATAATGCTATAAATAACGATAAAAATTTGTCAAAATTAAAGACTCGTTTTATTTATTTATTAAATGTCAATAAATATAATTTATTTATAATACTCTCTAATAAATGATAGGTTTTGAACATAAGTGACACAAATTCCTATTGTTTGACAACCAAAACAAATACAATACGTGTTTTGTCTTTTAGCTGATTATTCGTTACAATACTCACTAATGTTATCGAATTTGTTTTATTAGTATTTGCCTTCCAGTGCTCTCCCAGTGCTCTCCCAGTGCTCTTCCAGTGCTAATACACTGGTATTGCAGTACTCCATCACATTATCCATTCAAAAATACATTTATATTCATTTAATAGATGAAAACAGAGCTAAACATAAGCGCTGTATTTGCTTTATTCGTTACTTAGCTCTGGGAAGACCAGAGACATAGAATTTGAGGACACGTTTATGTCAAATCAGTAATAGAATGTACTAAAAGCACGACTCCTATGTCAACATCATTTCGATATGTTGTAAGTGAGAGGCAAAACACAGCCATATATCGCTTACATTAGCCCAACATTAGCCCAACACAACAGACAATATTATTTCAATTATCGATTTCTATAACCCGAACATCATTTCGGTTCACTTCAATTGCTTATAACTTATCGTCGCTTCTCTTCTCTCAAACTTTTTTCCCTTTTATTTGTTTTTCAACTTATTTTTCGTCATTAAAAGAGTCGACAGAAATTTAAAAATTTTTGTTCAAAACCTTCCAATAGATTTGATGTGATTTCGGAGAAATTCATAAATTTTTATTATATATTAGATTTTGATATAAATATTAGAAAATGAATAGAATTGTAGTCTCATATTGTTTGAGGACAGACTCAGAGGTGAGACCGTTGTGAGTGTAGTCTACAGGAGTCAAAAGGAAATAATGAGTCATTGTCTTTGTGATGACAGTGAAGATAAGTTTGACCTTTTATGTTATCGTATGTGTGGTGTCGTGTAATTAAGTTTGTGAGGAGTTGAGGCACTCCACCCTCAAAGCCTCAAACCTTAAAAAGATATGTTGTGTATTAACTGCTTTTTTGGACTGTTTGTCGCTTCCTGTGTGTGTTTTTCGGTCCATAGCTTTCTTACAATTATATTCAGCCTTTTGTTCATCTTTTGAATGTCTAAGAGGTGGCTATAATTGGGATGCGTTCTGAAGAATATGCGATGAATACCATAATAGTATCCATAATAGTATCCACATTAGAGCCCAAAGTTAGGCGAATTTTAGGAACCGAAACCGAACCGAAACCGAAACACTAAAACCGAAACCGAACCGAAACTGAAAAGTGTTAGACAAAAAAAACCGAAAAAAACCGGAAAAAACCGAAATTTTATTGAAATTTTTTTTCAAATATAATACAAACAAAAATTTATTTATTTAATAAATCAAAGTTAGATCTAATAAATAACATTTTATTTAAATTGTTTGCTTCAATTGAAGATCTTTTATCTGTAAGTGTTAGCCCACAATAATTGAAGTTTCTTTCACTCGATAGATTAGTTGCAGGTATTGACAGCAAACGTTTAGCCAAAATATAAAGTTTCGGGAAATTGTGTTTATTTTCTGACCAAAATTCAAGGATAGTTTGAATTTTTATATCAGTATTTAAATATTTATTCAATTCATCTGATTCTTGACTAATAGTTTGGTTATTGATGTCAATTAAGCCATCGATACAATAATCTAAATTAATGTTACTTTGAATGTCATTATTCGTAGGATTGGATTCATTGCTTTCTATTAGTTTTAACATATCTTCAATTGATTTATACGTTTTTTTCTTTTCTTCATTTGTGGCTAAATTTTGTAGATGTCTTATAGGGTGGTATAGAACCGATGCAATAAAATGCAGATCAGAGACAAAGAAATCATTTTCGATATTTTTCTTATAAATTGATTTTAATTTACAAATAATTTGTGAATCATTTTGTAAAATATCACAAAACTTAAGCATTCGTTGTTTTGTCGGTAATACTAAATGAAAAGTAGGGACAGTTTCATGGCATAAATCGAGTCTTAACGTATGAAATGGACGCAAAAAATTTATTAAGTCTTTTAATATATATTCGTTTATATTAGTAATCAATGACTTTATCTTTGTATTGATTTCTGAAATACGTTTAATGTCATCCAAATTGTTATTAATTGATTCCAACATAATTAGAGTCGAATCCCAACGCACTTCAATAGATTGTTTTAGTGTAGTATTTAGTTCTTTTTGAACACCTGATTGTTTGAAATGTCGAACTAATTCTTTTGAGTTTTCAATTAGTATTAGCACAGAACTCAAACTCTCATCAGCTTTAATGTCACCAAAAGAATGCTTATGAATAAGATTTATATTATGTGCACAACAGCCAAACCATTCCTTTTCACGAAAAGTACTTTTCATTGCAATTGCATTGTCTGTAACGTAATATTGAATTTTATCATTCAATTGAAAATCAATTAAAATGTTTTCAACAGCAGTTTTAGTGGTTTCTGCCGTTTTGTTTATAACAGGAATTGTTGCCAAAACTCGAGTGAAAATTTGAGTCTCAATAAAGTATTGTACAGTTAATGACAAATAATTAGTTTTAGTCGAGTCATGAACCCAATGGTCACACGTCATACCAATTGTTCGAACTTTACTTAAATGGTTAATGACATTGACTTTGAGTGACGAATAGATATCTTTCAGATGGTTTCTAATCGTAGTCTCTGAAGGCAACACTTCTTCAACCGGAATGTAAGGATATTTGGAACCAATATTTATGAAATGTTGGGCCAACTCTTTAAATCCTTTTCCATTAATTAAATTCAATGGCCTTAAATCCTTTGATACACAAATAGTTAAAGTGTCCGCTAAATTTGATTTCGATTTCTTATCAAATTTCGTTGATCTAATCAAATGTCTCTCAATTAATGGTTGAGATATTGTTTGCAATTTCTTATCACACCTATGATTATGAACTGAAGAATTTCCATATTTTGAGACATTTTTTATCAGATTAGAACACTTAACACAAATCACATAATCAGTTGAGTTGTTATTAAATATCACTCTTTGAAACGACTCAAAACCTTTTTTACATTCAATTATCTTAAAAGTGATTGAATTATCTTTGATCGCAATTAAGTCATTCAATCGATTTTTAGTTATAGTAATCAAATCATTATCTTTTGAATGACTAGTTTTTTGTCTTTTGTTTGAGTCAACAATTAAAAGAGAATCGTTTGTTTCGTCCATTTTTAATGTAAAGCACTTTAAAATGAATAAAATGTGTTCTAATTGTTTGACAATTCACTCGATTATCGATTTTCAATACTTTGAACAAATTTTAAGTCTAATTTACAGTTTATATTTACTTATGTAAACGTTTTGTTTATATTTTTAAAAACCGAAAAAAACCGAAATTAACTGAAATATTAATTTAAAAACCGAAACCGAACCGAAACTTATTCACAAAAACCGAAACCGGAAAAAACCGAATCGGTTTCGGTTTTTTTCGGTTTTAACCGAAATCGGTTAACCAACTTTGGCCTCTAATCCACATAAATGTTTGGATGCAAATTATGTGACTATAGAGTAGTTAAGTGTAAAGCAAATTGCATTACAATATAAAGTTGTAAAATCATTGTCGCTATAGTTTAAGCGCTTGACTTCAATCAAAAGAAATTCAACAAAAGTGAATGAAGTGAATGAGTGTCTCTCCAATGGTTTACTGTTAGGATTGTTAGTCACTATATTTGCGTTATTATGTGGAGCACAAAACATGGGCTTATTGTAAGACACATATAATGGCTAAATGGCTAAAAGGCGCGCTTCGAATGTAAAAATAGAAATCACACACAATATATACAATATGTATACTATACTATACTATACTATATGTCAAATATATACATATTATGTATACAACACTTACAATAAATTAACAATAATATGCATTCTATACATTTTCACCTCAAAAGAGATCCAATGGCTTAGCTTTTTATCAAAACTGTTCTCTTTTTTATATACATATAAATGTGTTACACAATTACATCAATACTTCTCATTTTGACCGCATTTTCCAATAAATATTCATTTCTTTAAATCAATTTTTACTTTTCATATTATTCTCTATTTAAATACTCGACTCGTTTTCTAATAGAAGTGACCAACTCTTCAAAAACCAAACCTTTAAAAATATTTTAATCATTTGTAGATCTATTTATTGAATGAATAGAATATTTCAATTCTAGATATTAATAATACTCTAAAAGATTTTTATTTGTGCCTCAATTTGCTTAAGGAATGAACGCCTGAGTGCTATAAATAAAGAAAGACTCTCTAAAAGTCTCCCAATATTTTGGTCTAACAATGGATGCAATTATCAAATTAACTCTAATTTCATGGTTTAGTCACATGAAATGTTGGAATTCAATTGAATCCAAGGTGAATCTTAATGATAATATAGGTATAAATGTGTGTAACGTTGGTCACCTCCGTTTCATTCCCTTTAAATAATCATATCTTTTGAAAAATTCATTTTATATACATTTTATGTAATTAGGAATTCATTCAATTCTTATACATTTCTTATGAATAGTGAATAAAAGCTTAAACGAGTCATTAATGAATGAATGGTTTATCTGATATTATATTTAAAATTAGTGTCTTTTGTGTGTTTATCGAATCGAATGAATGCCATTCAATCATAAGAAGCGCTTTTTGTGATAATGAAGAGGAATACCAGTTGAATGTGAATCAAATGTTTATTTTATTGACATAATATTCATATCTCATATTTGACGGTCAATTGAAGAAAAGGCGATACACTTTTGATGAACAGATTTTGTGAGAGTTTTGCACTTTTTAGTCGAACCACTTTTACGACAATAAAATCGGTCGGACTATAGCTGTAATCTATGGGACGCAAATGTAGTGTTCGGTCGCATTCGAGCTGACATACAGTCATACACTCTTTCTTTTGTGTTTTCCTGAGCTGCCTCTCCCATCTTCACTGCACTACTGATTCGACTACATCACCATAACAAAGGCCTCCACCCTATATACTATCAAGGCTTCTCTCTCTATCTCTCTCTCTCTCTCTCCATTCTCTTTCCTCTCCCCTCATCTCTAACTTGAGTTTTGTGTCGTAAGTATTATATGTCTATAGAAGAGAACGTTTTTCAGTAGTGATACAGACATTCAATCAAGAGCTGAGTTGAGGCATACTGTGATAGTAAAGCAATAATATAAAAGCCGAGCTCTTGGGCTCTGCTTTTAGGTATTTGTCGTGGATTTCTCTTAAATCAAGAAATTCCAAAAAAAGTATTGGCGTTCAGAGTATTTGTAAAAGTATTGCGATTTCACTACTAATGCATTTCTATCGTCAGTTGGAGTTCAGCGTTTAGATATCATTAGTTGAATGGAGAGCCAAAAATGTTGAGTTGTAGTCAAGTTATACTGCGTTACGATTAGCTCTTGCAAAATCATTTGTTCAGTAAAGCCTATGAAGATGTGGTGCAAACCTAACTCTTGATAGTGCGCCTCAATTTCCGTTAAACTACATGAAACTCAGCCAGACTTGTGCTCTGATTGAATTCCTCTCTTCTCGTTAATAGTCTCCTATCAATAATTTCTTAGTATTAGAACACAAGTGAGAGACCAACAGAATAAAGTAGAGCCCAGAGTATAGCCAACAGTTTTACTCATATTCATAGTAGTATTCATTCATTTATTGAATGGTTTCTATTGTTTATGAGATTATTATTATTTTTATGATTTTATATAACATTTACACCACTTTTTCGTTTAATTTTATAATTATATCAGCGATTATTTGTGGGTTATTACACATAAACAGAGAGTCCTTCTATTTAATCATTTGGTCTCAAAATATATTATGGGTTCTGAAAATAATTAAACCAAAACTAAGCCTACGATTCACTCAATGATCTATTAGTTTAAGTTTAAGGAAAACTTTGTTATGAAGAGTTATGAATGAAAAATAGCACAAAACTAAGTAAATGCAAACTTTTGTAATTAAAGCGAAAATAAAATGAAATGATGTTATGATGACGTGACGCGTGTCATTAAGTCGGATTAAAACATGCTGTGCTCTAACAACAATAGCTCATCACTGGTCGGTCCATACATGCAAACGATTGCCAGCGAAGCCATTCTCGCCTTGAGATGAGGTTCGCTTCGCTTAACACAAGTCATGACGAGTTAATGTGAGCCCAATTCGAGGCATAACTTACATCAATATTACATTCTTTTGAGTATTTTTTCATTTTTTATTTTAATATTTTTTAGGAATTTATGGCATAAAAACATAACATTTTGCGATTGAAATCAATTTTAGGTTTTATTTTATTTTTTAGTCACATTTTCAGTCATTTATTTATCATTTAATGGAATTTCAGTGAATTGAATATAAATCCAAAACATATCGATTGCGTTCCTCTGGTTTTGTCGCCAGTGATGGGCGTTCGCTGCAAAGCATTAGAAGCCTATCTCTGTTGTAATATCACCTATTGATGGACAACTAGAAGCTCAGGAACACTACTGTATACTACTGTACAGTAGTGGCAGTCATTTAATGCTAAATTCTGTTTGCAATCGACTTTTCTCTCACTCTCTGACTCTCAGATATCATCACAATCTCTGACTCGACTGCAAACAGAGGGAAAATAAGTCACTGATATCTAAACAGGTTCGGCGCGAAACAACCACAAGTATTCCCCATCCAATTAACTGAGAGTTGAAAATTGTGTTTCGATAAGTTTTCTCTCTTTTTCAATGTTTCTGCCGTTTGTTTCACTCTAAGTATAATTGAATTCTCTCTCCTTTCAAATCAGAAGTCAATTGAAAAGTCAAAGAAAGTAAAAATTGATTCGAAATAATTTGAAATAATTTGAAATAATTTTTGTTTCATATAATTCTTCAGACGATTTGATCCATTTTTCACAACAAAATACAACTCAATCACTGTTTTTGATAACAAAAAAGTTTTTAAAATAATTTCTCAATGAATAAAAGGATAGCATTTGAATAGGTTTGAGGTTTTCTGTGTATATGCGCTCTACTTATGTGACAGTGGATAACCCTATTGATGAAAATGGACCGCACAATATGTGTATGCGATGTGAATAATGTGAAAAACAGTTTTGCCATAAGTTTTATGAAAAATACATTTTTCTCTTGGATTGCAAATTGTTCTCCTTTTTGAGTATTACATTATTTAAAGTAATATAAGGTTTAATAGTTTATGGTTTAATAGTTAGCACAGAATGTAATGCTATGTATGAAATGTTATGAATATCCATATTATCCCAAATTCAAAATGAATTTTAAATATTGGAATTGTTTGTGGCATTAGTGCGACCATTGCTGTCGAAACTCCCCACAGTTTTTGATTAATGCTCGCTCTGGCGAAGGCTCTGTAGTTATTAATCCCAAGGGGTAGTCATTTTTTGCCAATATTATTAACAGCGACAATCTATTGTGCGATTGTATTCGCATTCTTTATTAATAAAAGCATAGCTAAGCCAACGTTAAGAACTTTCTCCTCTGTTATTCTGTGCTGAAACGCCCTTTTTCTCAAATTAATTCGCAAAAACTCATTAATTTCAAAATGAATTTAATACATAAGTCTAATGAATATTTTTAGTTCACCCAATGTTTTGCCATTTTATGCAATTTTTGCTTCTCTGCCAACAAATCCCTTCTTCGATGGCATCGCTTACGACAAACACATTCGCAATCATTTATTATTTGAAAATTCGTTTGAATTTTGATAAACATTTGCCTCAAATATACATCTAATTAGATGGCAATCGTGTCAACTGAACACAGCATGAGATCGGAATAAGTTTTAATTTTTAAAATTACTGTCTTTTCCGTGCATTTTAGAAATCTCTGAGAAATAAGCGATGCATAAATCCATCGCCGATCCGCAGCACTGGTAGGCTCTGAGCGCTATTTGTGTCTTTCACGCATTATTAGCGTTTAAACATTTTCCTCAAATTATTCAAAAATTATTTATATAATTGTAAAAGTGTGCGCTTCCATACACCCGACCACTAACTGATTGCATGGCCACAAAAATGTACCTCAAATATTAACCAAAATTGAACACACCCTTTGTTATCACGCGCCATAATACCACAATACTGTGCGATAGTACTGTGCCATAGTACCGGTGCTCAACATTTTTTTGATGCATCACTCGTTTTGTGACATTGAATGCATTTTAGCATAGAATAGGGTAGAATAGGGTAGAGCACAGGCATCACAGGCATGCATGTGTGTATCCTCTGTGCATACTTTTCATACCTTGATAAACTCATTCTAAACCCACTTTTCCATATCCGTTCTTTACTATTAAATTAAAATTCCGCTCAAATGACTATTTTTTCAAATATTTTTATTTTAATTTTATTTTTTATATTTAAATAATTAGTAATAAATATATTCATTGAACTAATTATATGAGTGAAGACATTCATCAAACATTGAAAACTTTAATTCAAAATTAAGTCTAAGTTATGGAAAATACAAATTTTTTATATGTGTTTCAATAGTTGTTGGTTAGAGTGAGTGTTTGTGCTTTGAATTCATAGTACTTTCGAAGCGATCAATATTTGACTCACGTTTTGATATTATCAGGCGATCTATTATTACAACAAATCCGAGTTTAACCCTGGCTATAAACTGGCTATAATTCATTTAATTTAATTTTCTGAGTTGACAAAAATAAATTTGATCCTTTTAACTTAATCAGATTTGACCCACAATGTTTTGCTTGTCGATTAGATTGTACTCATCAGTGTTTTTTATCATGCTCAATCTATAAATCACTTAATGACTTTTAGAATAGGGATAACTGGCAGTCGATTATTACTCAGCATTGAATACACCTGTGCTTTGTTGTGATTGCCATAAATCCATAGAAAATTATAAAGTGTAACGATTGTAGTAAAGGCATACCTCCTCTCAACCGTCCTCTCAAACATCCTGTGCTAAGCGTTCAATACTTGAATCAAAAAATAAAAATAACGATAAAATTCGTTGGATTTTAATTATATGAAAATTATTGTTATATCGAAGTAAATGAACGCTTCATTTCTATTGCATCCGCACTTCAAAGGCTCACTCATATGCTGTGCCCTAAAATCCATTAGATTTTTGCCATTTATTCACAATATTTTGATAATTTGGATATCTCTCACATTTAACTATTACTCCATCGAACAGGTGGTGACGAAATAAAGCCAAACACATTTGGCTCTTGCAATCAAATAGTAAACTCTTTGTCAGACACGCAATGGTTAGCCAAATGCAAATCAATGTGTTTTGTCTTCACAGAAATTTTCTCGATTTAGGCTCAAAAATGTCAGTATTTTATCCCCGATTTCACCATTGATTGAGTCAATCGTGTTATTCGATAATAGACTACAATTTATTTTATGGGAATTATTTTAGCACTGATTTCGTGATAATAGTGTGAACTGAAGTAAAGGCCTCCAAAAAACGATGAAATTTAGAAAATTATTAGTGGGAAAAGAATAGATTAGTGGTGGCGAGCCTTTGACTCATAGATTATATACGAGTATTGCCAGTAATTAGAATAAAAGGCCAATCAGTCATCATTAAGAGTAACGTGTTTTTCACAATTGATGTCTATTTGTTAAAAATTGTGATCTAATAGACTGTTAGCTCCTTATTCTTCAATAATAGCTCTGAACCTCCAGGAAGTTCTTCAATTGACTGTTTTCTGTATTCTGGCATAACTGGAGTCATAGTATATAACATTATATGAGTTATATTTGAGTAAAGAATGTAAAGGTTGAAGAGATTGGCTCTAATAATATAATAATATTTAATGGCACCGATATGTTTGCCACTGATTCACAATTTCAGTATAAATTAAAATTATGTCTGACTTTCTATGATAATAGGGCTGTGAAAAGATGGCTAATAGGCTCTCAATAAGGCAGTGAGCGGTGAGCCGTAAATTAAACGAGCAAAAGCTCTGGCAGTGCAACACAAGCTTTTCTTTGTATTTGAGGCAAAATGCAATTCAATGTTAGTATTGCTTTTGATGGCTAACGAAAATCAGAGTCGACTATTGCCTCACCATTGCTCTACCATTGCGTTTAGCATTGCGTTCACCACTGCCTTCACCAATGCCTTTACCAATGCCTTTACCAATGCCTTCACTGATGCATTTACTTATATTGCAAGTAGAGTTTGTGTGAATCTTATCTGAATTGTGGATCTGTCCACATAAAGAGTCCACATAAAGAGTTCCTTTGAAAAAAATAATGATTAACTGTGATTGTTGTGGTACTGATGCCAGTGATGTCAGCGATGGCACTGATGGCACTCATATTATCATTTGGAATATTATAGCTCTCATTATAATCAAAATGATAATTAGGACAACAGATTCAAATGCGGTTTCTCCCTCTCTGTCCCTCTCAGTCTCTCTCTCAGTCTCTCTCTGAGTCTATCTTTCATTTTAATTAACTTTACTTTTAGTTTATTGCCATTTCATACAATAAGTCAGAGCTGAGGGCTATTATTAACAAATAATTTAAATAATCGTAATTAAGACCGAATTAATTATTAATTTCGTTCTCAAATTAATTCATATGATTTGAAAATTTCTATTCTTCGATCGTATCTCTAATTAATATCTAATTAAATGAGGAAGCTCAATTATTATTAAGCTCACTTATTATCAAGCTCAATTATACCCAGTCTTAAACTAAGTTAACTATTAAATAAAAAAATCGATTCATTATTCAAATGAATCAAAATCTTATTCTAATATTTAAACAATTGATCGACACTTTTCTAAACGAATATTTTCTTAATCAATGGAGCGGTTATTGTATTGATTGACAAACAAAACAAGTATTTAATGTATTAACGGATTGTCGAATACAACACATGAAGACATGAAGACATGAAGACATGAAGAATATCTAATTTGAAACGGAAACAAATGCAAAGTCATATTCGACTTTTATATAAAATCTGAGCATATTTTTCATTGCTTTCCACAGATTTGTGGATCAGAGCACAGCATCTGCGACAGTTCCCTTTTCCTAACGCTTTCCTTCTCTCTCTCTCTACAACTTTTTGTTTATTGACTCCAATTTTATTATTATTATTATTATTATTAAAATCAATAGTTTTGTTGCGTTAGTGTTGTGTGCAGTGTTGTTGGCATCGGTACAGATCTGTGCAATTATAGCACACATTTGCACCAATGGATGTGTGTGTGTCACGAATGAGTGAAGATTTTGTCTACTTGTGCTCTCTCTGGCAATTTTAGATCAGCTTTTATTGATACGGATTTTTCGCTATCATTCATAGCTTATTGAATGAACATAAATATGTAACGCATTTTATATTTGGAGCCCACAATAACCTATTATATTGGGCTGAAGTGCTTTTATATGAACTAAGGCTTCACTTCGGCTTCAATTGCTTTTCCAAATGGTGTGAAATAAAATAAATTTAAAATTTTTCGAAATTCATTTTAAGGTTTAGATCTCGGGCTCGAAATGCCATCGGCTCTACAAAACTACACTACATTTAGTGTTATGAGTCTAACCAAGTACAGTTAGTGCACTCACAACACTATTTGCCCATAATTTAGATCTGCTTTATCACTATCATCATCATTGAAGCGAACATTTTTGTGGTTTCCCTCTCCCTCTCCCTCTCCTCACCTACACTTTGATACAGTCTTTGCATAATAGTATAGATTAGTGGACGCACTCATCAGCACTCGATTTGGTATTCATTAAATTTTGTAGGACTCGATCGCTATATTATTTGATGAATAAAAGCCATATGTGTTTGATTAGAGCCGTTCTATACTTTCTAACCAATGGTTTATATGTGAGCGACAATTGATTTAATAATGCGATCCAATGTCTGATAGGTTTCCTTTTTTTATTTTATTTTTCTCGTCAGTTGTGAACGACATTAAAGACTTGGCCGACATTCGCGTATAATAGAGTTGAGCTCATTTAAAATGATACACAACAAGAGTAGAGAATAGGGCTGAGCAGTGGTTCATATCTCGCTCATCTCCCGCTCGTCTACATCTATATCGGGAAAGACTAATGTGGAAAGACTTGTAGTGTTTTGCCAATCGTGACATAACAGGAGACGCAAAGCTTAGCTCTATTGGCAATGCATGCAATCCATCTTATTTGATGAGCACAATCGAGTTGACCTCAACTCTGACATCATAGGTGTCAAACCATGTCTGGCGTGTATATCATGTCTGCCTCTAATTAATTTGAGTCCAATAAAACTGGTGTCACTTTTTTTACTCATCGAATAATGTATTCCTCGCTTAATATCATTTGATTAGAGCCGACACTCAAATCAGATTCGAAACGGTCTGAGAAATAATCGATTTAAGCACTTAATCCGATACTTATTCTGTTCTGATTTGATTTATCAAATATTCTGTCCCCAAAATAGACTCAATATGTGTTCACCATTTTTCTTAAATGGCTTTAAGTAATTGAATTAATTTATGATAATTGATATCCAAAACAATTAGTATATAAAGCGTTGGTTTTTCTAAATTTACAAACAATCGAAAGAATAAACAATTTATGAAACTATCAGTTATTCTATAGATTCGGGAATATTAGAGAAATTAAAAAGAGATAAGAGTAGAGAAGAGCACAGAATTCAACGTCTCTTTTGTTGTGTTTTGTGTAGTCTCTGAAAATTGAATAAAACTGGTTGTACTCATAATAACTTTTATAAAGTTATACTCTATTAATATATTCTTTTATACATTCGAGCATTTGGGCGAATGTCTGTCTGTTTTGTATGTCTTTGCGCTGAACTCCGAGTCTTTCAGTTACTGAAAGCTATGAACGGATACATAGAGTACATACACATTATTAAAGTACATTGTCTGCTGATAAGGGGAACTGGGGTTCTGCCAACCACACAGACATTAGTTGAAGACTTTCAGATATGAAACACGGCTTCTGAATCAGTAGTACTGATTTCTGTTCACTCTGTCGACTCTGACTATAGATATCATTGAACCAAATATTATTCTTTATGAGCGCTCATATGTATGCCTTCGACGGCTCTTCCATTTCATAAAAGGGATAGAAATTGATCTGAAATGAAATGAAATGATAATTATTTCGATAATTTCATCGATTTATAAATAAATCGTTTTTCTATACCTTTATTATCGATAATCAGTTCCGTTTGAAATTCAATTAAAATTTTGTTATACTTTTAATAAATATTAAATAGAATTCACTATATTTTCATAGTAATACCAAAATGGAAATAAATGATCAAGTTCATTTGAGTTGAGTTCAATGTTTAGTGTTCAATGGAAAGTGCTATAAAGCCTTAGAAAAGTTCATTCTTATTAATATGAGTGTTGGTGTTTGAGTACATTCTAATATTCTAAAGCCTTAGCTTTACATGAGATGCACTGCACATATTTTAGGGCTTCTCGTCGTTCTCTTCTTGTGCTAAACTAATTCGGTTCACATTGTAGTGAACAGTAATGTACAGTAATGTACAGAAATTTGAGTCATCTATTCTTCCCTGCATTTCATTTTCTGAAAAATTGTTTTTATGTCATGAAATGGAATTTATATATAGAATATATTCATCGCTTTTATATGCAATCACTACTTCTAAACTCATCTAAATATACTTTTATCGATATATTCGATATTTATTTTAATTTAGGAGAGGGAGAGAGAGAGAGAGAGAGAGAGAGAGAGAGAGAGAGAGAGAGAGAGAGAGAGAGAGAGAGAATGTGCATGGTGACGCATGCGATTATTCTACATAAATAGAAACAGATTTTGTGGTGAAGTAATGTTTTTAGATTGAAAATAATGTTCTTATTATGAATGAATTCACTTAAAACAGGTCTTCCATTACTATTAGGATTTTTTAAATCGAAATCACATTCAGTTATGGAGTGTTGAGTGCATTAGTAGTCAGTCACCAGAATTGACATACATTTGGTTTCTGCGCATAATTTCTATTTCATAAAACATTATTTACTATCAAAGCAATGAAAGGTCTGTTTTCTAAAGAATATTCTTGGCTTTTATTCTTATGAAAGGAAGAGTACTTCTATGAAATTCTTATCTGATTGAGAAGACCTTTATTTACTAAATAACTGTACTCGAGTTCAGTCCCCTTTTTATATTTTTACAAAAAAAGTCATGCATTTAATGCATTCCTTTGGGAAAACATATTATAATATATTGAAACCACTATTAAATTACTTTAGTTTTACTCCAATTCCAAAGACATTAAAAGTCTGTTTTTATATTAAAAACTTATTTATTTATTAACTTTTGTTTTTATGAACTCTGAGTCCATTTAATATAAAAAATATTAGAATTATATTTAAATTTAGCGAATATTTTAATTCTGGACTGAACTGAGATATTCAACTAATGATTTGCTATTCAATATTCAGTGCCAATCATTGAGTTAATATACAGCTGTCTTCAACCGAATGCTGGGGAAGAGTATGTTGTGGTGATTGTGAGGCAATGTATCTCCAAATATATATACTGTAGTACTGATGTGTTCAGTACTACAGTATGAAAGGCAAAGCAGATGTGGAACAATATTAGCAACGATTCGGGAGTGAGTCGAGCGCTGCTGCACTCGGATTAGCCGATCGACCAAAAACAGACTTTGATTCGTTTGATTCATTCAATTATACATTGGGTTAAAGATTCCCTATTTTCGAGACTTAACGCTACAGAATGTCAATGAATGTCAACTAATAGCTCTAAAATGGTTGGGCTCTTATTTTCAATAATATTGAAAATAATATCAAATATAGGCCTAAAAACCAAAGCTTTTGGAAAAAACAATTTTTCGAAGATCTCTGCTCTTAAGGGAAGAGATATTACAACGAATTTGTAATAAAGTCTTAAATCCAATCCAATGGTCTACCGATGGATGCAGTGATGTATTAGTTTCTTGTTTGAGACGCTTTCCGTCAAATGGTTCGACGCTCTAATCTATATTACTATACATTCTGTACTCAACAAATGCATCTATTATTCAGGAAAAGGAAGTGCTCGCATAGAGAAATGATGGTCTATGCCTTGTTCTTTGCCTCTTCTTTGCCTAACGTCAGACTCTCTCTAAATCACATAATGTCTCTGAATATATATTTGATGATAAAGTCGGTGACATTACCCGACACTGTATTGACTCATATGTATTCTAAAATGTGTTTTGCATTTGTTATGAATTTAAGAAATTAAATTGTGATCACTATTAAAAACTAATCGAAATCATTTTGAAGCTAATTTGTAATCACATTAATAACAAATAATTTAATAACTCATCTATTCTTTCAAATTTTGAATAAAACACATTTCGTGCTTCACTTCAGTATTTTTCAATCAATTTATGTAATGCCAGTACTCTAAACACTAAACACTATCCGAAATTCAATTTATTTGAATCAATAATAAGGTCACACTTGCATAGAGTCAATAATCTCTCTCTCTCTCTCTCTCTCTCTCTCTCTCTCTCTCTCTCTCTCTCTC